>JAHWFO010027233.1:6023293-6052276 GCA_023313115.1 Rhysida immarginata
GGGGGGGGGGCTATTTTTTTGGCTAATGAAGTTCCCCCGCGAAATAATTCACTTTTGAATTTGGAGGTTTTTTTCGTACAATGCTTAGTTTCAGAGATATCTGCTATGTTACCATACTTTTTGGACGCCCTGTATAATTTATATTTCTGTATTTGACTTTTTAGTTTCTTATTGCTATGATATGAGTGTCATTTTCATACATTACAGCACTGATCTAGATGTTTATGCTCATTTATGATTTGGGAACCCACAAGAGGAATAATGCAAGAATATCTATCAGAAGTATACTTTTCGCAACATTTGCATCATCTATGCTTGATTAACTTTTATGCCCTAGAAATTAGAGCTTACGTAGTCACCAAATCCTGCTAGGGAAAAAGAGTCAACCTACTTCAAGAGGAAATCAATAAAGACATAAATAAGCTGATAGTCGTTTAATAAAGAGAAGGTACCTTTATGTTCATTAACGTAAAGAAAATTGGCTATGTTTTGTTAATAGTACTGAAGAATACTAAATCAAAATCTTGGGTATTATTTTTGACAGTTAATTGGATTTCCGAGCGTAGATTAAAAGAAAATTACCTTAGACCTCAACTATAAAGGAATTTGTCTTTGTATTGCAATAATTATATCTCAGATCTTTCATATCTATCTATCTATACCTGTTGGTGTTAAGTAGCATCTCTTGGCTTGCTCGTCAATTGTTTTGGGAATTTAAGTTTCTAAGCTGGAAAGGCGTAACTCGAGGCATTAAATATTAAAAGATTTTAGAATAATAAATATTATTAAATTCCCTAAAGCTTACTTGAAACAAAAATCTACTCTTCTATTCTTTACTTAAAATTGGGAAATAAGCATTTTCTTAAATTCTTGAACGGAACACATTTTCCGATTAACATTAGATTGCGCATTTTCATCAGCGAGATATCTAAATTAGAATAATTTAAACCACATTACATTGCAAAATTTAGTATTACGGCTTAGAATTTAACCAGGACTCATATATAGATTGCAGTGTTTAAATATTATTCTAAATGGTCATACATTTTACTTTCTATCACATGACATTAAGGTAAATCGAGACTGCTTTTAATATAAATTTATTGGTACGAGACTTCCATTAACAAGCTAGGTATTTACTAAATTAATAACTTTCAAGATAGACAAAGTGACACACAAATATCGAGTACGCTCTACGTATTTCAGTTCCTTAAAAAAAAATAATAAATAAAAAAATAAAATAAAATGAAAAAAACAATTCAAAGGAAACATTTGGTTAAATAAATGAAATACTGCATCAAAATAGTAAGAATATAGGATTATTATTGTGAAGATTATTATTAAGTCATTCATTATCTAACATTTCGTAAAGGCCGATGTAAGGAGGATTCCATATTACATCGATTTGCTTCATTCTATCCAGACTCTCTCCATCCATAGCTACTTCGCCGTCTCGTTTCTGTGCTCGTCTAATAGCATTTCGAATTCGATTTCGTTCTCGACGAGCCAAAGCTTGCTCGGGTGTTTCGTTCCTTCGAGCCTCCGCCGCTCGAATGCGGTTGCGTTCGCGACGACGCTCCCTCTGTTCGTCCGATTCACGCGAGCGAGCTATACGGGCTCTCGCTCGGTCGGCAGCTCGACGAAGGTTGGCTTTTAGCGGCGTCTCGCTGGCTCTGTAATGGGCCTTCCGCTGCGCCTGGATTCGCAAGCGTTCCGCCTTCTCCTCGGGCGTTTCTTCGGACCGACGCTTGAGTTTTGACTCCCGCGCTCTGATCAGACGTTTCCTTCTCTCCTCTTCCGTCTCCGCCGCCCGACGGCGCTTAGCTAGAAGTGCTTTCGTTTCCGGGGATTTCTTTCTTTTCGTAAAAGGCATTGCGAAGAAATGGTCACTGGCGATAAAAGTGCGAGCTTGTCTCCAGTCGGTAATGACCTGCGTGGGAACATTATTTATTTAAACGTGTTTAGCAAGGGACAGTTTAAAATGTTTAAACAAATAAACCCTATGGAGTGTTTAAGTACCGTAATCAAGAAAGACAGCTGCAGCATTACTGCAACTGCAAGTAATGAAAATAAATACAGTATTAGACAGATTACTCAAACATTATAATAAATTTAGACATACCGTCTGTAAAAAATTATAAATTCAATTAATATTCACCACCAACTATTCAGGATGGGAGATAGCTGAAATGGGTATTTTTTTTCTCTTAAAGAAACTGGTGCAGATCTTAAAATAAGCAATTTGTAATATCGCGTTGACTGTAAACTATTACATTAGATTAATTAATTGTTAAATATTTTATAAATACAACAAGTTTAAATTATTTTAAAAGGCGTTATAACATCGTGTCTAACCGAGAAAACTCGTAAATAAAAGTAAATATGTAAATTTAGATTAGCATTTGCAAAACATTATGACGTTTGGTATACAAAACTATAACGCGCGATATATTAAAAAATGCCTTTGTAGATTTTATAACGCAATTTGTATTTAAATTTCTCCAAATAAAAAATTCCTACCTTTTCAAACTATTTGCTGCAACTAAATATACGAAAATTATGATTTCGTTCTCTTGTAACAATGGGTTTGCCTATGCACGCGTGCCACGCCATTGGCACACGAGTTTTATCTTTTGCTCAAATAAAAGTTTAGCTCGTGTTTTTTATTTGTTACTTGACGTTTTCCTTATTTTTAATTAAATGGGCATTTTTGGATTATTTTTTTTTGCCTGATCTTGTAAATAATTTTTTACTCAAATTATATTGCGTCGAGTAATAAAATTGAATTTTTCCGAAATTATCAGTAATATAATGCACTCTATCTGTAAAATTTTTAAAAATGAATTATATTTCGATAGAAATTAATCATATATGATATAAACCGTGGATACCGAACTAAGATGAAGAGCATAATTGGACTATAAAGATGATGTGAGCAGCTATTGTAGAATTTTCCGGCTTTGAAACGTCTATTCCGGGCTCAAATTTTTCTGACGGTTAAAAAGCAAACTTGCATGAATTTTTCAATTTCACTTTTAAGGTCGAAATTATGGAGTACGGGAATACTTTTAAATTTTACTTATCAACATACTCCCCTGTAAATTCAAAAACGATGCAGCTTTGCATTATGTTTGTGGCAAAGATTTTTTTAATAAAGACTCTTATGCATAGGAAAAAATAAAATTTTAATAATATTTTTTACAAAAATTTTTTTTCTATAGATCTACGTGAATATGTAAAAAGAACACCCTAAAATAAAAACAAAAGAAAATTGATTATTAAATTACTGGAAATATCCTTAAATCTTTTAAAGCTTTCAGTTATGTAGCCAATATCAAAAATACATTCAATGGCTGTTATTAAATATTCAAAATTTCAACTTCTGTTGATTATATGAAATGTGGACTTCTTTATCTCTATAAATCGTTTTAAGATCATTCTGTTGACGATGAAGCCCGGTGTCGATGTAAGAAGTCACTCTGCCAATAACGAAAATCGTGTGAGAGAACAAGGGGATTAAGGAGCACAATAACCTAATAAAAACGTCGTCTTTTTTTTTTTTTTTTTTTCAAATCGTTGTCATGTCAACAGATGATCATGTTGGAAAGAGATGAATGGAAGCGACCCCAATTCCCATAAAAGAAGAAAACTGCATTAATGACGATTTAAACTGGATGAACGTCGTCGCCTCCGAAGAACCCTGGTCTCTTCTCCTATGCTACTATTAGTCGTAGTCATAAGTCGGTTCATGGTTCCATCTTGATTGATGCCAATACTACAGGAATGCCATGTTAAGGAGACTATTTCATATATTAAGATCTTTGTTATCTCTGTGTGTTCTGATGACATTAAACACTACGCTTATCTCTTTATGGTTAAAAGATGGTATTTTCGTAACATTATTAGTTTCTGAAAGATGATGCCTCATGTAACAAAAAAATTAATAACGACGTAGGTGCACCATAATCATAAGCCCAATGATGATGTATTAAGGCCTGTTTACACTCAAGTTTCCACTGAATGCGCTGTCTGCGACTCACGCTGTGTAGTGCACTTATGGAAACATTAATCCGCTCTGACAAATCGTGTGCTTTTATCTGACGAGGTAGATATTTCTGCTTTCTGCTTGCGCACAGAGAACATGGCGGTCCTTTTGAGTGACACTACTTGACAAAAAAAAGAAATGTATTATTTAACGATAAAAATGTATTATTTAACGATAGAAATTTATTTATTATTCAGTAATTATTAACAAATTATTAATTATTATTTACTAATTATTAAGAAATTATTCATTTTTAAAAAATATGTTAAAAAGCTACAGATATGTTCAGAGTAATTTATAAAATTATTAATTTCATTCTTTTCTAGAGTTATTTATTTAATATTGTATTTATTTTAAATATTAAGTTTAAAAATGACGTCTGGCTTTCCAGTCCTCGATTCCGTCGGGTTGCGGGTTCGAATCTTGCCGTGGGTAGGGATGTTTGTGTTTGAAAAATATTCACGTAGAATTCTCTGGATGATATAAAGATATTAATCATGTGAAAAGGGCACAAAATGACCTAGCTGTTGACGCGCCCATAAACTTAACGACCCAACCAATCAATTTTAAACATACCAGTGTACCCGTGCGAAGATTTCGCACCGGAATCTGTGAGTTGCCCCTCCCCCCCTTTTACTTCTTTCTGGGGCGGGTCCACTATCCACTAACGGGTAACTTTTTCGTTATTTTTTAATTAATTGCAACTTTTGATGAAACAACATATTTTATCGAAATGTGAGTATACTATGTCAGAAGCCTGTTCAAAAAAAAAAAACAACCTTTCGTTTGATATCCGAATCATCGTTGTGCGTTTTGTAGGTGCATAAAAAAGGGGAGCGTTATCATGACAAATAATAAAGGATTATTTTTAATCGACGAATAAGAATCGAAATGTTTCGTTTACTGGCCCTTAGGGAGCAATTCACTCCTGTCTATTCTAAAGCAGTAAATTCAAACTTGTAGATTGAATACTTCCTTTTTGATAAAAGTTAGAGGGGAATGTGCCTCTGAAGTTTGAATTTGCTGCAAAACAAGAAGCAATCACCACCACATGAATTAGAAATCAAAATGGCTGCCTGCAACAATGAATTGTCTATACTTTCTTTATCTAGTGCTTTAGTTTATTCTAAGCTGCAGTAAGAGAGAAATGGAAACAATACAAGCAGATTCTTCGCTGGGCATTTGCTGTTGCTTATTGTGCACGCGCATTTTTCATCCGTATGGATTAAGTGGATGAGGTTGAGCATGACTGCGACGCAGTCCAAGATGCAACAGATGAGCTTCATTTTATCTGGAAAATGCAATATCAAAGATTGTCTCCGCTATCTTCAGGAATTTATGCTATGAATGAATCCGAAACTAATCACTAATAAACTACTAGTCAAAATAAACCAATATTTGTTCGCACAGTATAGATTCCTTTTGATTTAAGTTTTTATAAGTAAATACTATCACAATTTGATGCATTATTGTCAAATACGTATTTGGAGTGTTTGGGACATATGTTTCAGAGAGAAGAAAACATTCAGTGTCTCGATATTCGAAGACTGAAACGCTTAAATGTACTTGCTGTAATTGTCAGAAACCTAGGACATCTTTGACGTAAGATCATGAATTTTTCCCTTACGTGGTACGAGACGATATAAATTTGAAATAGGTAAATTACATTAACTGCTTTTCGCCGCAGATGTTTTCCTTACAATTCTTTTGGTTTTATAAATGAGCTACCCCTACATTTATGTGCTATACCATTGACTCAAAATAAATCAAGCAATACGTCATGCAAACATTTTATCGTAAGTTGGTGCATTATATGTTGTTCAAATCAACTTAAATAGCGTTTTTTAGCACATTTTCGTAGAAAAGTGCTTATGTGATCGGTTTATCCGGCTGTCCGTAGACACAATTCCCACAATTCTTTGCGTTGCAATAGAAAGATTGCATGTATTGAATTGCTGGAAGACACGAATTATTCTCCCATTCGGGAAAACGCGTGTTGAGAACATGGGTTCGGCTCTGCGCGTGCTCTAAACGTTAATGAGATGGTGCGCGTGCAGGATGCACGTGTTTGACTATTATGGAAAGGGCAGATCGGTCTCTAAATCAAAAGAATTTTTTTATTCCTAGGGAGCTTAGTATTTATTACGATAACTTGAAGACGAATTAAATTTTTCACACTCTGTTTTCACCAATCCAATGATATGGGAAAGAGCACGAACAAGTACGAACGTGAGATAGCCGGAATAGGTACGTGCTCTAACGGCACGTGCTTTAATGGTACCATTAAGATACCTCCTTAAAAATTTCCTATAACCAGACATGGCATGTTATATATCAAACAAATCGTCACAACATATCATGAACGGATATATAAGAGTAACTAGTGATAGCAGATATTGGTCCAATGGCACGTGTACGTGCAAGGATATCTCATGAATGAATATAACGCGTAAATAATGTTAGTGTGAATTGTTCAGTAGTACGTCTTTTAATGGTACCAAATGGTACCATTGGAACTTTCAATGCTAAGATAGGGCGTGTAATATATCATCCAACTCCTTACGAGTTGTTAGATCTATTGTTATCCATAGCTTATTTGTATCAAGAGTATAATGCTGTTAGGCTTAATGTTATCTAAAACTCACTACTGTTATACATATTGCTAATTAATAGTAGTTAATCGCTTGCTTCAATAGTAGATGATAACGTAGAAACACTTTAGTAATTTAATATGAAAAAAATAGATGCTTACACATAACGCTTCAGCTATTGAGGCTCACTTCGTTTAACATTATGTGGGAATTCTTACAAATTAAAGAACGTTTATTTTTTTAAACGTATGAGGAATAACTTCACTCTCCATTTAACCTTTCAGTTCTTCAAGTTTATTCGTTTAAATTCTCTCCATACATTAACTTACTTAAATAGTAATTTACAATTTAGTTTTCATATTTATTTATTTTCTCTAAAGTGTTTTAAAATGTTGGTTAATTCTATATATCCATGTACGATGCTATAACACGAAAATGTGCTCCCTTTATCCGCTTTGGTGGTAAAATCATTCTTGTTATGATACTATGTCCTGTGTTGTTTAATTTTATGTAAATGTATAATCTGTATTCAGTGCTTATTTGAGGCGATTTTAATAATAAATAAATAAATGAAAGTATCCTTAGATCCATTTATCTCTAATAGAGACAAATTTGTAAAATTATGTTTTATTTGCTGAGCCATGTAAAATTATGTTTAATTTGGAATAATTTTCTATTTTCTTGGATCATATTAAATTTCGTCGATGTTTCGTAGAAATTCAAAATATTTTACTTTCTCTTTGGCATTTAGTCATTTATTAATGACTTCCACAGTTGTTGCTTTTCTTTGTAACATTTTTACCAAGAAGAGCAATCCATTCGTCATTGTATAATTTTTTTTTTTTTTTTTTTTAAAGGGGGGAGGGCGAGAAAGATTTTTCGTGTTTCCGATTATAATGATATACCAGTAATTTAGCTCTTTTTATTTTGTTTGTCTTTAGTGGAAGCGGCCGAGGTATTTGCGTGAGAGACGGTTTGACGTCATGCTCGATGTCGATGATATTCAGTTTTTTCCAGGTAAGCCACTTCCGATAGTTACATCATTCTTCTATTGAACTGGTGCCAAACGGGTAGTGGGGTTATTATTTAATTGAATGCTTGGCTAATATTTTGATTTTTGCTTCAAGTAGAGACAAAACATGACAAAGCTATGCGGAAATGAACTTTTTATTTTTCATTGGTAAATACAATAACAGAAAGGATCGGTGAAATCATTTTCAGAATTTTTTTTTAAATCCAGAATAAAGAGAAACCATTTAAGAATTATTATGTAGACGTGTATAAATAAATCTGTCTATGGAATATTATGAAGTTCATTTTGAAAAAAAATTTAAAGATTTAATTTAAATATTTACCGAGGTGATCACTTAATTACCAATTTTTTTTTTTTGCATATTTAACCTTCTGAATCATAAGCAAAGGAACAAAGTCAACGCTAATGCAGTAAACATTTCTGAAAATTGGTTGCAATTACGAGTGTATCAAAATCTATGGATTTTTTTTCCCTCCGTTTTGTAGATTTTTTTTTCCTAGTTTCATTCAAAAAGCAAGAGTTTCCAGAATTAGCAGACAAATACTGTTTTGATTTAAATTTTTATAGATCACTTTAAAGCAGTTTATAACGGTGTTTTACAGAATTTTTTTTAAGTAAATATTTAAGTTTAAAAAAAATAATAAATAAAGGCTTATTTAAACTATTTTTAATTCGTGCCATTTGATAAATTATAGGTTTGTATAAGATTGAGGAAATGCCGGTGAATGGAGCAGATTAAAAAAAAAAAGTCGATTGCGTAACTGTTTTTGCTGACGAACTCTCAACCGTGTTTCCTCCGATAGCTACATTCTTTCAAATTGTTCTCTAATTTTTCAAATTTCCTTTTCCATTTTCTAATTTATTTGCAATGTACATACTCCATAAAACTCAATGAAAAATTTAATAGTTTACTAGTTTCTACTTAAATATCTAAAAAAAAATTTTTTTTGGATATTTGCATCTGTTTTCGAAATGCAGTGAGCATCATTCTTTAGGATATGCCATTATTAACATTCTTAGCAGTCTTAAAAGTGCAAGTCAGTTCTTTGTGAAAGAATTTTATACTCCAGTAACAACTCTTGAGTGAATGTAAGTGTTAATTCTCTTTTTCTTATTTTACTTTGGGTAAAATGAAATCTGCTTGCGGTTTCATGTATTTTTTACAATGATCTAACCTAACTTATTTGCATCTATTCTCTTAGCTTTATTTCATTAATCTTGTATTATAACGTTTTCTAAGTGCAAACTAAAGATATTAACAACTTCAAATCTTATCTAATCTTTGTTCGGCCTAAAATATCTCTTTTTGTGGAGTAAATTTAATTACGATTTTTCAGCTTTTGCACTATTGTAGAGTACTATAATGTCTATCTATGCTAAAAAGATATTATTTTGTATTATTGATCAGAATACAGATATTTGATCTACAATAATACAATTTAATAAAATGAAAAACACAATAATAAAAGATCCAACGAACCTTTTATCAAGAGGATCTCTAAGGAATTTCAGAAGGTCTAAGAAAACTCATTATTCTAAATTTGTTTATTTAGCATAAAAATTATATATATTTAGAGGTGTTTGGTAAGAACCAACGAAATTAAACGTAATATTTACTTTTGATATTTCTTTGATGTCTTGCTAAAGTGTAATACAGAGGAATTGCTGAAGATTGTGATGTGTTAATTTTAGGTATCAAGATACTGTGATTAAATAAGGTTATTAAACGTTAAGAGAGTGAATTTCAAAGGATCAAATAATTTCTGAAGGGCTCGTGTTAAATAATTTTTGAAGGACATAACTAGAATTAATAGAGAAATTTAGCATCTTAAGCTTTCACTTTGCTCTTCTGGATGATTGTGATTTTTCTTGGTTGATTAAAATCCCAGACTCAGCAAATTTCTATTCTATTTAAAACTCTGCTGCATAAAAATAACCGTCTAAAAAAAGGATAATTTTAAATTAGCTGAAAGGGATTTTAAAAAGTTACACGGGTAGAGAGAGAGAGAGAGAGAGAGAGAGATACAAGCTACATGCTGGAAATCTATGCATTTAAACGAACACATAGTGTGTTGCGGATGTTGTCAGCGATTTTAAGCGATTCGATAAAAGTGACTTAATAATTACGAGGAGGGGGGCCAGGGATAAGGGATAAAATTACAAGAGCTGTTTCTTCCACTGACACTTAACTAGCAACCAATGAGATTGTGAGATTAACGCTTCGCCGTTTTTTCTTTCTTCGCTCGCGTTTCTTGCTCTTGCTATCGCGACGGGAGAAGAAGCTTTGCCAAGTTGGCTTGATGCTTTGATTCGGGAGGCGACCACGAGGGTGTTCGGGGGACCTCCACGTGCGCCACGCGGTGTCAATTGAAAGTTGCCGCTCCCAAGACACCAGAGCCGCCTGCCGTCCGCACTCGGCAGTTATCGTGGGGCTCGGCTCGTGCCTCTCGGGCAGCCAACACAACACAGTGGTGCACGGCCGCGTGGACGCGTGGGCGGGCAGGCCAGATTGCGTTCGAGCCCCCTCTAAAATAGAAGGGATTACACGAGTTCTCGAAGAGGAAGAAGGATTACGATTTTACCTGGGAGACAAGCCGGAAACTCTGCATTGGGCCATGCTCACAAGGAGACGAGGTAAGCGAAGAAGCCTTATTTAAATACACAACGCTGAAAACCACCAGCTCAACTATTTCCCTCCCTCCTTTGGCTGCCTTCACTTAGCAGCCGCAGTAGCACCGCTCGACGACGACGCCGCCTCCTCCTCCTCCGCCGCCGACGCTCGTAACGACAGCAACGAAACGACAACGGCAACCAATGCAGCCGAGCTCTGCAGCAAGAAACGTTTCGTTGCTGGCATAACATAACACACCAAACTATGCGTACGTACGTAGAGAGAAAGTCTCCTTCCTTGTTTGCAAATCTTCCGTCCTCTCTCCCTTCCCTCAGCCACTTTCACTCATTTTTCCTAGCTTCTCTCTCGCTCTATCCGAGGCGAGAACTGCCACTCTCGTTACTACGAACTCTCGATTTGGCATGCAGCCCTCTTGAAATTCATTATAAAAAGTCTTGTTTTGGAAACGCGGTGCTGCTCAGTTAGGCCTAGTGCCGCAGTGCTCACGCCAACTGATCATCATGTGGCTGGCGTGGAAAGGCAAGATAGACAGATAAAAGAAGTGAGCCTGTTCTATAGGGGAGGAACAGAATGAAAGAGAGAGACTCGGACATGCGTGTTCCGCTCGAGTGAAAACGCTGGAAAAGAGCAAAGAGGGATAAAATAGAGAGAGCGAAGAGTCCTCTGCGTTTTCTTGGCAGCCAAGTGGCCGTAGCAGCCAAAGTTCTAGCTAAAGAAGAAGGATCAGGCCTTGTGGGATTTTCAAAAGAAAAACAAAATAGCTGTACATTAGAAACGCACAAAGGGAGGAGTGGTCAATATTTCTCACCTTCGCATTCTGCGCAAGCATCTGACATTTCCGGTCACATTTATGTTCTTTCTAACTGACAATGTTAAATTGTATTCCATGCGCCTTTACGAAGGCGGAAGTGATCGATTTGATGACGCGTTACTCTCTCTCCTCCTTCGAATATGCAAATCGGAGCAGTTACTTTAAAACATTATTTCAATCATGCTTTAGTGTTGTTATTAAATAATTTTGATATGTATTTCGAAAACTTCACCGCTTCCTTACAAGCGTTCTACAAGACAAGAATAATGGTATTCCGATAATCGAAGTCATCAACCGTAATTGATTTATCGAGTCGAGATGCTTCAGATCGGAAATTTTCCGTCTGCGTTGGTGGGGTGCAGTAGGAAAAGGGACTTCATTCGGGGGATCTGATCCATTCAAGGAAGCGTGTGTTTGTTTAAAAAAAATGCGATGAATCTTCTTAATTGCGGATGCGCTCGTGGCTGTCATTGGCCCGGCTTTTGCCCACTCTGACTGTCGTCTGCCTACGGTTTTTCATCGTCAATTTAGTTTAAAAATTGTTAACAGCTAGTCTTAAATGTAATTGAACTCGAGTAAACGTAGCTTAATACTCCTATTAGACAGTATAATTGGCATAAGCTTTATAAAACCTAAAATAATTTACGGCGATAAAATTAAAGCGATTCTACATTTACTGCTACTCAAAGTGTTGAGCGAGGCTTCATTTCGAAAATAAATTTCTTTAATCCTCTTACAAACATAAACTTTATTCATTTCACACACGAGACTCGATTACGACAAAGAGAGTAGCTGCTTGAATTCAGTGGACTCACTAATTTCCGAACGCGTATGATTTTAAATTATGGCTTCTTTATTGCCTATAAACAATGTCATTGATATTCCAATCTATCAAAACTTGACCTCAATAAATATGCAAATGGAGGTATCAAGGTGAAACCAATTTCCCGAATGCTTTTATACGCTATTTCCTCGACAACTGTCTCTATTAGTGAGTCTTCATTATCGAAGGAAACGCTCCTCTTGTTTTGATTTTAAATCCCTTCCCCATATTCCATTCACTTTCTCCATTTCTTCACGTTTACTTGTGAAAAATAGGCTATTGCACGAGGAGCAAAACACTTCGTGCAACATTTAGGTGTGTGATTCATTGAATTATTGATGGCGAGCTGATCCATATATTTTGGCTCCTTCAGGGACGCGGTGAATCTGATCACAGGTTCCTCCGCTGGCTGGGTGGTTCTTGGTTTCCCTCTCCTCAGAATGAATAAAAACATTCGGCACAGGCAAGGTCAACATCTGAAGAAACATGCACATTTATTGTTAATTTTATACTATTACCTTAAGCGCTGTGTGATTAAATACATAGCCGATCTTTTTTTAATGGCTTCGTGTAACGGTTCTGACAACAAATTTAAATGAAGTTGTTTCCAACTCGAGGTTTTTACTCTGCAGGTCGTTGTGGTCTTTCTCCAATTTGTGAAAGTTAGACTGGTATTAGGGAGAAATCTGTTTCGAGCTAAAAGGGGTTGTATAACTTGCCGATGATGTAAATATTTTATGCAATAAAGAAAACTTGTATAAAAGAATCTGTAATAAGAATAATAATTGAGTTGCACTTTATCTACCAAATTATTAAATATTTTTATAAAAAAGGCTTTACAGAACTGTGCTTTACTATCGTTCTCGTTTTTAGCTTGCTTTCCTATTACTGTATTTAAATTTTTTTTATTTTTAATGTTGTAGAATTACTATCAGTTCTTGAATCGAATGCAAAATCATGGATAATACTGATTAGATTTTAATATAGGTATTATTATTCAAGCACATAAAAATACTCTGTTAATTAATTATTATATAAAGTATTGAATAATATAGAACCGCTACATTCTTCATTGCTTATAAGATTTAGTATATGTATTCTTATTTTTCCATTTTATTTGGTTCTTGCAACTAATTTGTTGTAGTTTTTTATTTTTGGCACCAGCATGAGAAACCCCTTTCTTTTTTACTTAAAAATCAAAATCTTTGTCCGAAAGAGTTTAAAGATTGAATTTAAAGACGATTTATTTGTATGTTCAGAATAATTACAAAATAGATGAATTTTAAATAAAAATAAGTTTATTACTATTTTCAATACGAAAACAAATTAATAAACTTGATTAGAGATTTAATTTGATAAAGACTTAATTTATTTTTGATAAAGTTTTGAAAATAATTACTTTGATAAGAAATCTTGAAATTAGTCTGAGTTTTCAAAAGAGAAAAAAATATTTTTTTATTATTTTTGGGAGAGTTCCTAAATTTGGGCATTTTTCTGAATTTTGAATGATTTATAGATAGTATAATTTTAATGTTGCAAAAACGTTTAGTGTTATTATTTTGATGATTATTTTTTTTACTTTTATTAATTTTTCTTCTTGTTGAAGATATCATTTACTTACTTTTATTACATTTTAATCACGTATTTTACCAGTTATATGTAACGCTGAATACCTTTACTTTAAAATTGAAACATAAATAAGTAGATATTAGCAAGGATAATATGATAAAACAAATTATAATGCTAATGGCTTATAGTGACGTTGGACAATAGGTTAATTTATTAAATCATAGGAAAAGCCATTCAGTGTAGGACGTGATAATAGCTGTGTTAAGCTGCTTAATTGGACTAACGGCCGACTATGACACCATTAATTGGTCAACTAACACACTATCGTATGTGACGATGCCTGAAGGGGAAAATCATCTTTTGAGATAATATAAACATTGTTATAAACATTGTTTATATTATTATCTCAAAGAAGATTTTCCCCTCAGGCTATGTTTCTATTGGCATCGTCACATATACTAGGCGATGTATTGGTATTTTGAATAACTACTTGTTAACACCGACTCGGCTAAACGTTTTAAAGCTACTCTAGAAGGAGATATAATGTTTTATCATTGATTTAATTCCTATATTGTTTACTGTCTACATGGGATGCTATAAGAAGTTGGGTGTATTGCGAGAAGGTAACTCGAAGCTTCCTGTACTTGTTATGACTGATCTAATCCTAATTTCATTGCTAACTTTACAAATCCGTTTCGTGAAATATTTCTAAGGAGGGAATACAAAATTTTTATTCTTGAAGAAAATTACCGATTCTGTGGGGTGAGTAGACGTAAGTGTTCTTCGTCGTCTTAACACAGCATTGAAATGGTTTACGGATAAATCAATCTTCGATTGTTACGGAAATGAGTAACATTGTTATAATTATCTTAATTTAAGCTAAGATTATTTCCAATTGATTTCCATAATTACTATTTTTTAACTTGTATACTACTTAATAAAATTGTTGAAAGTTGTTGAATAATAGTTATTTTGCACAATTTCTTTAATTTGTACACTACTTTGATTTTTTTAATAGTTACTTGTTTAATATTTCATATTTTAATCTAAATAACTGGTAATGTGTTAATAAGGACAAAATTTGAATTTAAATTGGAATTCCATCATTTTTTTGTTTTCTTTTGAGGAATATCAGTTTGTTTATTTTTGTGAACCTCGTAAATTGAACACGTCCACTTTTTCTATCATTAACCATCTATTCTCAGCTCTTTTATCACATTGATGACGGAGATCGATGCTTAATTGATGCTTTTTGATTTTGATATTAAATACTCAGTAATAATTAAATTATATTTATTTATAAGAATTTATTTAAAATTTATATATATTAATTTTCTGTTAGGGTATTAAAGAATATTGTTAACTATGTGCCCTTGTGAGTACGCTTCAGAAATTCTTTCAACATTATAAATAAATGATTATATAATTCCTTGTAAATAAACTTTAATAATTGCTTAAAATATTAATGAAATTTTAATTACATTCTTGATTTTGAGGGTGATATCAACCAACAATTTCTTTAATGAACCACATCCCCATCATCATCTATAAGCTTGTGGCAAGAATCCTGCATTAAACAACTTCATAAAAGAATACTTGCACACCAATGTTAGGTGGGAAGAAGGGAGAACAAAAAATATAAATAAATAAATAAAAGGAACAAGAAAGAAAAAAGAAAAGGAGAGATGGTAGTAGGGTGGGGTGGGCGAATAACTACCAAGTTTTGGAACGGTGCCAGTTACCATCTGACGAATTTGATTGGGTAATCATTGTGATGATATCATGCTCGATCTTGCTTGTCTTGAAGTATGGATCTGGCAAAAAAGGGGTGATCCCCTCTCTCTCTCGTGCCTTGTTTGATCTACTTAACTCGTAAATCAGTGTTGTATGAAAAATAAGAGAAATCGTTAAGTTTTGATGTAAGAATTTGTTTTTTATCATTAAAAAAAAAAATAAGAATGAGTTAATTAATAAAATATGCTTTTTTCTTTCAAAAAAAAAAAAGTTTTAATTTTTTTTTTTTTTTTTGTAGATAAGTTTTCCTTTGCCATTAATGCAGCGCAATTTATTTTTGTCTTGAAGAATATTGCTTTTAATCAAAAGAGAACTAAAATTATTCATGTAAAAACCTTTAAGATAACTTGTGTTTTTTAAATTTACGAGATGAAGGCTAAAAGCTTTGTTATGATATTATTAATAACGAAATAAAAAGAATCAGTTGGCTGGATTTGCTATTCAGAAGTCTCGTCCTACTTTTTTTTTTTTTTACATAGATGTAAGCATTACATGAAGTAAGGAAATGCCATCTCCCTCCGATTTAAAGATATAAAATACTGTGTCTTAATAATTCCATGAAACAAGACTTCCAAGGGTTTCGTTCTGAGAATTGTTACCGTACCAAAACTTATTATTCGCGGCCTCTCCCATAATTCTTTCGTCCTCTTCCTTCTTTTCTCTTGAGCAGTATGAACAGTGAAATTCCCTTCTAGGAGGTTTAGAAAAAGTGCCCAAAAATGAAATAAAGAAGTAATTGAAGTTTTATATCCATTGAATGCATTTTTTATTACTAGAACAAAGAAATCAACCTGATTCAAACATTGAAATGATTGCAATATACTTACAAGGGGACCGCACGGACATTGTCATCACAAATTTGGTTGAAATTTTAAGACGTCAAGCTATAACTTCTGTGTAAAAAGATTTGAATCAATGGCCTTTCGTTTCAGAGAAAGAACATAAAATTTTTTACGTTTACTGTTGTAATGCCTGATAAGTCAAGTGGAAAGAAAAGTATTCAACTTAATAGCAGTGGCGAAGTGGCTAATATCAGGCCTCTGTGATTTCCTGGCCCTGGTTCGATTCCTGTCATATTTATTTTCATTTTTAATTTTTTTTTCTTCTTTTTTGTGTTTTTAGCCATTATTATTATTTGTTTGCATTTTGCATGGTAAGATTCACATACGGTACATAAGCAACGTCACGGGTAAAAAAAAAAAAATATGCAAAATGGGTTGTACAATATTTTCACGGATGGTCTTTGCCGATCCGTGATTGTCGGTGATGACTGTGCGATGACGGATCCGTTCTCCATCCCTTCCCTCCCCCCGAACCCGTTTCCATAGTAACCGAAAGCGGATGTTAATTTGGCGTGTGAAATGAAAAAGAAACGATAAAGATCTATTCGACGGTCTATGCGCAATCGTTGCTTATGTATGTGAATATTACTGTGTAAAGTCCAAATAAATTATAATGGCGAAAAACACAAAAAAGAAAAAAAAAAAGAAAAACAAATGACAGGAACCGGACCCGGGCCAGGATATCACAGAGGCCTGACGTTAGCCATTGCGCCACCGCTGTTAAGTTGAATAATACCTTTCTTCCCACTTGGCTTATCTGGCACTACAATAGTAAACGTAAAAAAATTTGTTTTTTTCTCCGAAACGAAAGGCCATGTTGTAGATTGACCTAAAATTTCGACCAATCCGTGATGGCATGTGCGTGTTAGTTATCACTTTCTACTTTTCTGATTAACTTTAATGCTCTTCTGCAGATTAATTTAATAGTTTATCTGTATTTAGATATATAACCTTTATTAAAAAATTATTAAAACTACAGGATTTTATCATTTGGTCTGATTCTATTAAAAATAGGGCCGACTTGAATACTGTATTAGTACGAGAATGAACGATCTGTTTTGAGTCCCTAATTATTAATTCCTTGATTGTCCACTCCAGTCATGACTAAGTAAATCCTCCAAAAACATTTTTTCGAACATAGGCGTGCTCAAATGAAACCCGTTAGAATCAAGTAGGTTTTGTACTAAGAGGCAGAGAACAGGAAACATTAGCAAGCAGAAAGAGTTGTATTTAATGGACAGTATTGTATACATATTTTTCAAAAGAAGTCACCCATGGCGTTTAGGCACGCTGTTTGGGAGGACAGGAAATTCCGTCCGCGAAAAAAGATGGCTATCAAAAACAAGCGACCCGACATACTGTCTTCAGGAGTGGTCATTCTCCACGACAATGCACGTCCGCATGTCGCAAAAATTGTTGTGGATGCACTAGCCAAGAAGAAATGAGACGTTCCCGAACATACTCCTTACAGCCCGAATTTGCCTCTTGTGAACTTCATCTTTTCAGGCCGTTGAATAAACTCCGCAAAGGACAACGATTCAACACTGATGAGCAGATGCAGGAAACAATTACGGAATGGTTCAAACATTGGGGCGCGAGGCTAAACGCCATGGATGTCTTCTTTTGAGAAATGGGCGTACAATACTGTTTATTAAATACTATTCTTTCTATTTGATGTTCCCTGGCTTCTTCTTACAACAACTACTTGACTCGCATGGATTTCATTTGAACACGCCCCATGATTTAAATTAGTTTAAAAAATCATTATATCGGTGGTTTCCATCATAATCCATTCTTTAGAATACCTCTTGGCATACTTTTCAACTTGGTTTATGAAGAAATATTTTCTCTGTATATTGCTGTTATAGTAATTTCAGTTTTACACCAACTTCTTTTTTTATTTCCCATCTTTTCGATAGTTATCTTTTTCTATGGATATCGTGTCTGTTGTTCAGGCTTTTGACATCGCCGTTAGAAAGATGTTCTAATTGCTCCTGAAATTACATCCGTAAATATGCCTGTGATCTCAATTTAATCTACAGGGTAATATTTATAACTAAACTAACAGTAACTGGATCTCACAACCAGAATGGCACAAAATTTGGTAGGGGAACTAGTGACACATGGGAAGGATTCCTCGAAAAAAGATTGAGTTCCAAACGTCGCTGATAGCGGGAAAGATGGTGGTGTTGTAATCTACGAGCCGAAAATTTGCATAAAACTCGAGTAATAAACCATAATGCAAATTCTCGACTATGTAGATGACATGAGCGCTAGTAATTCGGGCTATAAAGACATGGAGAAATCTCCGAAAGACATTCCGAAGACCAGCTTAGCTCACCATGCGTCTTACGTCACCTTAGCGCGCATTACTTGGAAAAGAAGTGCTGAATAAAAACGTGATTTTCACTTCAATTTGTTATAAATTTGTTTATTCTTTGTAACTTTTTTACATGGTACAGCACAACCATTTCAACTATCGGTGAGGTCTGGAACTGTAATTTTTTTTTTTTATTATTTTTTTTTTTTTTATTTTTTTTTGCGAAATTCTTCTTCCTATGTCGTCATTAGTCCCCCTACCAAATTTGGTGCCATTCCGGTTGTGAGATCGAGCTACAGATAGCTTCGATTAATATCAGTTTAATTACAAACACCTTGTGTATGTGATAAAAACATTCTTTAAATTCTTCTTATGAGATTGAAAATATTCTTAAAACCTTTTCAGAGGCTTTGAAGGCCAAAATTTTCAAGATAAAGAAATTAAGCTTTTGAGTATAAAGAAAGTGGACGTGGTAAAAGGATTTTGACAAACAATATATTTTAGCGATAACAGTAAATAGCAATATATACGCGATATATATTTTGGCGATATATTTTTGGCCTCTTAGTATTTTTTTAGCCTTTTATATTTTAGCGATAGCTATCTACTTGCGAAATTCGTAACGACAGAAGTTCAAGAGGTGCTTCAACAAAGGTCCGTTTTCTATTTAAAAACCGTCCAACCGAATTTTATAAATACTCAGTGCTGTGTTTGTAAACAGTTAGATACTTAGAAAGTTTAATTTCTGCAAAAGATTAAATTATGATTCTTAAATATACCGTTACAAATTGCAGTACAATTTTAATTCACATTTAATCAAATATTTATGAAGTGTTTTTCAACTTGAAAGTACAAATTGAATATGAATGATACGTGACCAAAGTGCACAGAAGAAAAGAATAGTTTAAGATAAACTATTACTATACGTTCGTCGTCACCTTCGACTTAGGCTATATCATCCTTTGCAGTGTTTGTGGACATATTCCTTGCTATCTCGTTTTTAAAATGATGCTCTTAGTCTTGTGTACCAGGGCATTCATACACCAAAATCTAGCTTAATGCCTCTGATAGATATCCATTAAAAAAGGGGGAAGAGTAAAGTTTAAAGAAGCGTGAAGATATCTAGTAGGGGGAAACCTATCAAGGGGAAAAATAAAGCTGTAAAACTCAATATAATATTGCCTTTTGGAACATCTTCGTATATGATGCTCTTCACAGATGGGTTTCAAAAGAAATGATTAACACTATTTCATTTGTGTGATCAGTGAGCAAGAATAGAAATTGAACTTCCTAATACCAATTTTAGAGTCATTAAATCTTGCTTTTAATGTTACTTCCTTTAATAATTTTTTGCTCCATATTTGGATTGCATTATATAAAATGAAATAGAATACACGTCTTTCTTGATAAGGAAGATTTGAAATCTTTTAATTAATCTTTCCGTCTTGAGATAAATTAGCGCTGGAGAGAAAAATAAAATATTTTTACATCAGCGCATCTCGAGATAATAGTTTGTCTAATTTTCGAATGTTACGGATCTTACACGAGAGAATATAACGCAGATAGGTTGTCATTAGGTTATCAGCACATTTGACCCTTCAGCGGCTGTGCTCCGACTGGCGATGCTAAAAGAAGAAAAGGGAAAGTTTCGCATTAACAACGTGAATTTACCAAAGTTTAGCTTCAAAAATTGTGCTAGAAGCATAAATATTTATTTCAAATGTAGAAGAAAATCGAGGCTTGAAGATGCTGCCTTACTCAAATAAAACTGCGCCCCTTTTGGAGTCTAATACCGCAGGAATTTTCTCCCTACTAAACAGCTAAAATTTAGAATGAAACGCTTTATCTTGGTAGTAAAATGAACATTTTAAAGGAGATTTACGAGTCCTTTTCACTTCGAGTTGGCAACTTTAATGGCTGGGCGTATGTGGTGAACTTCTATTCTTACAACCCAGACGCAAAAGAACCATTTGTTCGCGAAGAACTTGGTCTCTAATCCGGCGTTATTTCAACAATTTTCTCCGAAAAGAATTTTACTACAGGCTCTGTAATGTTAGTTTCTGTTTGAATATGGGTTAAAAAAACCTATCAGGAAGAAATCAATAACTGCTGTAACTTCTTTTAAAGTAGAAAGATGAGAGGATTTAAACAAATGCTACCCGAATAGGATTCACTTTCTTCCCGGTGATGTCGCAGCGTTGTTGGCAGCAGTCGTAAAAACCGTATTGGGACAAATATTCCACGATCGCTCCTACTCGACTCGTTCATCGCGAGGAAACAACAGCCGCTTTTGCTTTACTTGGTTGACTCTCAATACAACGAAGAACCGAAGCAGAAGTTGCTGGATTTTTTTTTTTTGCCCCCCCTCCCCTTCTTTTCCATTTTATTTTATTTTTTTTTTCCTTTTGGCCGACGAATGAGAGAACTCTGCGTGCATGCCCTTCAAGACGTCTGTTTACAAACACTAAACCGGTTTTATTTCCGTAAACAAAAATGGGATCCGCGGGTCGGAATCTCCCTCCCCTGAGACGGCAAAATTGAACGCGATTCGTGCGTTGCCTAACGTTGAAAACGATAGTTCGCAACCTATTTGGATCGATAGTTCATTGAAGAGCTCCAGACGCGGTTTGCTCTTCCTCTTTTATTCGCTTCGTCTAACCATAGTGACAAATGCAATAATACTCAAGTTTGTTTATTTATATTTGAAAGGCTGAAATTACTGTATATTGAACGTGATCAAACCTCGAGAAATGATTCTTTGTTTTCTTCTCTAACGTTTTCTCCTTAGAATGTATCAATATGAAACTTTGAAATGTGCCACGTAAAATTAACGGTCGTAACACCAAACGTTCTCTAGTTTATGAGAATTGATTATCCGGAAAAGCGAATTCTGGAATGAGGATATAAAACATTATGTAAGAATAACAAGCATGTTCCAATAAATGAAACCGTTTATTTGGAACTGAAATGACGAAAGTTCTGACAATATTATAACAAAATCATAAAAACAAGTGAAAATAAAAAGAATATTAGTTCACCCTTTAATTATTAGGTAGCGGAAGAATGGAGGTACTAATTGGAGTTTGTCATGTCTGTCTGTCTGTCCTATTCATACTTTCTACATTTTTTTGATGTAGAAGATTACAATTCGGCGAGTAGCTTACTAAGGCCATATGTTGCTTCACTGTTTAGTTTGGTTTCGTTTGTCCACTGAGATCGGAGTTATGATAGTGAAAGTGAGAGAGGTCCAGCTGTCTATAGAATATTGCAAAGGAGTAAAATTCGGTATGCCGATTTCTTTAGATAAGATCTACATTACTATGAAGCTTCGGCCAAACTGTGCCAGTGGGGTCTGAGTTGCAGAAGTAGTGGCCAAGTGGTCTGTAGAATGCTGACATTTTTATTTTAGTATAAAGTACATATACAATGATTAATTGTGGAACACAATATCCGCCAAATGCCCCCCCCCCCCCATGATTATGGCTTCTATTGGAACGATAAAGGCGGTAATTTAAATCCGGCGTTCTTATTGGGAACTCTATATGGCATGTGATATGTCATTCGATCGGGAATGATGAGAAACGAAAGAAGGTAGAGCTTTTTTTACCATTTTTTAAATACACGTACTACATTCGAGAAAATCAATTTTTGATAAATAAATAAAAAAATGGAAGTTAAAAAGTGCAGATAAAGGGGGTAAAAAAATAGATGAACTCAGGGCTACTTTCCTATATCCTCGTCAGGGAATTAATTTCTTGTGTTTAATCATTGACAGTACGTTTTACTTTATGCACACTTTCTCCAACATATATTAATAAAATATAAAATAAAATTTTTTAACAAAATAAAAAAAAAAACGGTTGAAAAGGCAAATCTAAAATATCAATTTTAATCTCCAAAAATTTCTTTTTCTTCTTTTTTGGGCTCTGTTTTTCTTTACTTGGTGCGTGAATTGGTCTTTAATCACTGTTATCGTTTGGCTTTGAAGCCCTACAAGTCCTATGCATTAGCATTTACGTCAGCGCCGTGATGACAGTAAAGGCAGAAGGCGGCTGACTGTCTTATTTTTCCGAATCAAATAGAAAATGGCGAAGCCATTGGTTTGTGCTCATAAATTTAAAAGCAATGAAAGCATGTCCTTAAATCAATGAAAAGCATAATTATGTAGCAAAGGAGAATTTATTTCTTAGTATATGTTTGCGTGTCATTCCGCAAAAATATGAACGGGTTTTACAATGAAACGATGATCAACAATGATATACACTCAAAGAGGACATAATAAACTGAAGATATATTTCAAACAAATCGTGAATAATATGGAGAAAAGGGAAGGAAAAATTCCGCGTCCTGTATTTGAACCAGGGACCATGCCTATCGCTGGCACCGCTCTAACCAATTGAGATTTCGCGGACAATGAACCGCCAAGCTGTTAAAATGTGTTCTTATGTACTTCCTTGATTGTATTCACGATTTGTTTGAAGCATATCTTCAGCTTATTATTGTCTCCTCTTTGAGTTAAATTTTCTTCAATTTATTTGATGGTTTAAGGATAAGGAGGATTCCCGACCTTCGAGTTGGGGGGCTTGCTCTGCCGGTTGAGCTAACTTGTGACTTCAAGGAAAAGTGATATTGAGTCATGCTGAAATTACGTTGGCCATCCTTCTGGACATACATTCTACAAAGTTCCGATAAGCAGCTTCTGGGGTTTGGGTCCATTCTTGCTGGAAGAATCTAGTCATGTCAGCTGTGGAGTTCAGACGTCTCTCCCTGGTCCTCACTCGACAGTCCAAGTCGATTGTTTTAAGGGCAGGGCTTCAGAGTTAAAATTGCTTTCAGTCACAAGCAAGTCTCAAGCCATGTCCTGAAAAACGCCCCTACAACATGACTCTATCACCGTCAGACTTTATGGCTGGAACGATGCATTCGGGGAAAAAGTTTTGTAAATCAAAGTTTGCGAACGATAGATAAATTTTTACAAATCTTATCTAAGCCTTTGGTAAGATTTCTGTTGTATGGGAGGCAGATGAACTTCTGGCTGCTTTTATCTTCAATTTTTCCAGATATTTTTCTTCAGGCTTCTTTAATTTGTTTTTCCAAGATAGTTTTTTATAAGCTTATCAACCACCTTTATGGAATTCCCGTTGGTGTAAGACGTAACATAGTTACATGTAGAACCAATTTACGTTTTACATTAGAGCCAATTCCAACCATAGCTTCAGCCAAAAACTTGCCGCATTCAGCCATATAGCTTTAACTTTAATAGCTTGAAAAGTTTAAAGCGGCAGCAACTAAAAGAGTGTGCCGATATATGGCATAATCTTACTATCACGCATTCTAATATACACTTTAAAGACTCCCATTATGAAGAAAAGTGAAAAAAGACCCCTATTATAACATTTCTTCTCTTTCATTCACACTTATCTCTCTTTAATCTTTCCACCGTGAACAAACGCGAATTTCCATAAAACTGCACTATATAGGCGAAAGTTGATGTTTTTCATCGAAACCACCAACAAGCGGGAATTACTTTTGTTGGCGAAAACCACGATCAACGGATATTCCATAGGGATGATAAGCTTATAAAAAACTATCTTGGAAAAAACAAACTGAAGAAGCCACAACACTTGGAAAAATTAAAGATAAAAGCAGCCAGAAGTTCATCTGCCTCCCATACAACAGAAACTTTACCAGAAGCTTAGATAAGATTTGCAAAAACTTTGGGTTTCGTGTTTTTTTCATGAGCGAGTATATAACAAAAAAGAGGCACAAAGGATAAAACTCTAGACATTACAGGTTTTGCGTCTATGGATTGGGATATGATGTTTGTGATATGAAGTAAGTTGGCCAAAGTCGTCGTCGCTTTAACACTAGAATTAGGGAGCATTTCAGTCACATACAGAACTGTAGGCCAGAAAAAGCAGCGTTAGCGCATCACTTCCTTTCTAACAGTCATTCCACTTTGTCAGAAAAGAGTATTCTCGAAACCAAGGAAATCTTGGGGGAAAAGCCTGATAAACTGATGAATAATGACAGAGAACCAATCGACTTAACGGATTGGATAAGCTAAGTCAATCTTATAAAATAGCCTTTGAATTTTGTAGTTCTCTTGATTGGTTTTATTTAGCTTGTATTCTTCCAATAAGAATTCTCCTTTCAATTGATTTTTGTGTTTATTTCTCTTAGCCAGTCAGGAATATATCTTTTTTGTATTCTGATTGAACTCCTCGTATAAATAGCCCGTGTTTGTATCTGGATAATTGTCTCGTACTGAATTGAAGGATACTTAACATCCGAAATGTACATGTATGATTGAATAAACTTCATTGTGGACAAGTGGAAGGTCATTCCCTATTTCTTTCTTAGTCCAATGTCTGCTTTCCAAACACCACTGGAGTCTGGCAGCCTTGTTGTTTAGTGAAATGTTTGGTTTGCGTGCGATTACACATCCGTGAAAGCCGAGTGCATATCCGCTTCCGCAAAGGGTTGTAATGCACACTAATTTCTGTTGACTTTTGGTACTCCTTGTTGATGATCTGGTGGATTTTTGGGGCTTTTTTGAACCTCGCGCTTCAACATTCGTCGGTCTAATATGTCCCGATGTTTATAATGTTTCATTTCTTCACGACAACATCCATAGTTGAACGTGGCTGTGGTAATTTTGCCGAAATTTCACAAATAGACTTGCCCGCAATGAAGCACACAATTATTACTCTTCTCTTAGTCATTAAGTTCCCTTCTTTAAGGCATTCTCACCGTCGGCAATAATAAACGAACAACTAGCCACACAAACACTATAAAATCACATCAGCTGTTGATATGGAAGCATGGTTTTCTACGCGTAAGAAAAATTTTATTTAAATTGGAGGTGTCCGTTCCATTAGTATAGGGTTGTGTACTATAAAGAAGAAGATTTACACGATTGCAACAATTTTACTGCATTTTCTTAATTGTTGACAACTTTGAAAGTGTGCGATTATTTGATCGTTGCGAATCTCAATAACAGATATATGTCTACTCTGTTGGACAAATATATTACAATACAAATATATCACAGTAATATAAACCAAATATTTCTGATCAGTCAAATTATTACATATCTTAAACTAAAACTGTAATCCCTGTCCTGTTGAAAAAAATTGCGAGTGGGAGATTTTATTTTTATAGTTTTACTCGAGGTGCCAGCCTTTCTCATTAAAACTTTCACATCAACTGTTTTGCTTGGTCTGTTTATGCGTAATTCATAACTTCATTTGGGTGTTTAAAACAATCAAACAAAAGACGATTACTAAGAAGACTGGCTTTACTTATATTATAATCTGTTATTGTTTAAGGATGAAGACATTAAGAGAAACTGAAGCTCTGATAAAAAAAAAACAAGAAGAAAACAAGCCACACCACATGAAAATGATTATAAAGAGCAAAGGATGTTTTTCCATATTAAACATGTATTGCGTTTATAAAAGAGTCTTATAGAAACAAAGTGGAGCTTCCTCAAATTCTATTTCATCCTAACTTGCACGCCTCTGTAAATTAAAATCTATGATCAAAAGTATCCATACGTCTTTATATTTTGCTTCTGCCAAAGCTATTCCCCAAGTTTTGTAATGTTGCAGTTGGAAGTGGATGTCTGTTTGTGTTCATCTCACAAGTGTTCTGTCCGATTGAAATCCGGACTCTGAGCATTGATGTATGCTGTGTCACGACAGGGGGGCATATTGAACATCTTTAACTGTGTCACAATAAACTTCAAGAGTTTTTCTTTAAGAATCCGTATGTGGTGTGTCTATATTCTGAATAGCTTTGATGTAATAAATTTTTAAAAGTGTAAAGTTCTTTTGTAATCACCCTGTATAATGCCCCTGCTACCCAATGTTTTTTTTCGCACAATACAGTCGGATACGTACCATTTACCGCTCATTCCCTACACTATATCCGCCGATAGGATTAACTAGATAATTTAGCGTGATTCGTCGTTTCTTAAGACATGTTGTCATTGCTCAAAGGATCATTTTCGTCGAATTTTACACAACTGTCAGCGACTCTTGGCATTGGTTGCCTTAATGTTCCCGGCCGAGGACGACGAGGATTTTTTTCAGGGGGAAAATCCTGAGATCACGCACTTCCTTCGGAAGGGAAGTAAAGCCGTTGGTCCCGTGTAGTTGTTTGCCGGTTGCACGTTAAAGAACCCTTGCGAGGCAAAATTTGCGGCCCCTATAACGCCGTCCTGAAATGACCAAAGCAGTTGAAAAGGACGTTAATAACAAACAAACCAAGCCAAACCAAACCAGCCTTAATGTTAGGCCGACCAGGTGGCCGAGAGGGCTAGGGAGTAGGCTTTCTAGTTCTCGAGTCCGCCTGGTCGTGGGTTCGAATCCCGCCGTGGGCATGGATGTTTGTGTTTGTCCCGGGCTGCGTACAGATATAACTTGCGTAAAAGACGCAAAATGTGTGATCTTAGTAGTCGACGCCAAAATTTTTAATAAACCAACCAACCAACCTTAATATTCGAGTTATAGAAGGCTTCTCGACCATGAAAATCCAAAATTCGGAGCTCTCGATGAATTGTCAGAGCGCTGACGTTGTATTCGGAGATATCGTGAAATTTGTTACGAATGTTTTCTGCCGATTTGAAGTGATTCTGTTTCGCAGTGGTTTTAAGCACTCTGCGGCCTATCTGTCAGTCGAAACGAATTACCAGAACGTTGTTCTACAATCGTAGCCCCTTCACATTTCCACTTCACATTGGCATCGTTTACGGTAGTGCTTGCGCTGAACGGATTACGTGTAATATCCACATTGTTCAGCGCAAGCACTACATGCCAAATATCTAGGCAGCTGCACGCACGAAAATTGGATGGCTTAAAATACGGTTTTCCTTTTCAATACCCAATCGTTTCACAAGTTCAAAGTCATTTAGTTCTCGTTTTCTTCCCATGATACCGTTTCAGCTTTGCAATGACTCGCCTGTTTTCCTCCTGTTATTCTTAGCGAGCGTGTGCTCTGATATCTTTGCCAGAATACACTCGCAGAGGTGTATGTGTCAATATAAGATGCAGATATGCAAGAATAGCATAAACATTTAATCCAAAAAAGGGTTTATAGAAAAAAAATTTCAGTCTTTTTATAAGAATTCTTTTTCTGTTTATAGAAATAACAAATATAAATTTAAATCTGGTATCATCAAAAAGGAATAAAAATTTCGGAAGAATGTGACTCTGAACCATAAATCCAATGGTTTTAAAATTGGCAGGATCCTTCGTGAAACCGTTTCCTATTGCATGGAAATGATTAATTCGATCTACTTTAAAGATTTTTCTTTGCCACCGTGTTGAAAGAGATGCATAGATTTATTTGACTTTAGGCAATAAAGAGATGGCGTGCAAATAAAACAAAAAAGAGGAAGAATAAAAAGAAATGACATCTCATTTATTTACCCGAAAATAAAATGCTTTAAGACATGATGCAGGAAATAGGTTTGCAAGCAACCAAAGAGGGGCGGAACTTCGCAATTACAACTTGAACACGATGCACGAAACAAGTTTCTTCTAAACACCAGATACCTATCACGAATTACCTCAAACATTACGAGAAGCTCCGCGTGTCTTACTAGATCAACAAGGCGGTTACTTTGCTATGACTTCCCGCACGCGAAAATTAAAAGGTGTATTTGAAAAATACCTATAAGATAGATCAATGTTTGAGAAAACCTGAGAGTAATTAGAGATCGAACAAATAGTTTCGATGTCACGAGAGAGGTAAATTGTTTTCATTTAGAACAACATCCGAATCCGTCGATCGTGGTATGATAGTGTACTAATCACTGCTAGTGAATAGAATGATATTTTAGATTGATATAAATGAATCGCACATAGCTCTTAAATACACTGGAAATTGCATCACCCTCTAGTCTAGAGTTTTGCGTAAATCAAGTAAACTTGTATACAAAATATTTGATCATTGGTAGAAATAAGATGTTTAAGAGGATTGTTGAAGATATGCATTTGACCCCTCCCAACTTTATTACATACACATTTGCCCTCCCCCACGAACATAAATCTTGGCTACGCCCATGGATTGGTCATTGAAGGTTCAGGATGATGCAATGAGTGAACGTTCCGTTGCCATGGCAATGGAACATTGGTTTCCAAGTATTTTTAACAATGGGCAAGACTTCAGTATAGTAGCTAAGTTGAGCCTGTAAATGAGATGTCTTATTAAAAACAAGGAAACTGAAAAGATAAGGTCTGGCAAATAACTTCCAGTAGTAGGAAATTATGAAATTTCAGGTTGATGCAAATTAAAAGTGTATGTAGCAAAGTTTGCTCGTATTTTATCGGGAATGAAGTAAATCCATCATTAAAAGGGGTTCAACAGATTTAAAATAAGAACCCCAAGCAGAAGAGTGTATGGTCCTCGTCATATCGGGACTGGCTACTTGAGGGATGGAGGGTGTTCAGGCACAGCTTTAAATGAGTATTAAACATTTGGTCTATTATAAGAACACAAACGATCTCGTGATTTAT
>JAHWFO010027233.1:6052676-6075985 GCA_023313115.1 Rhysida immarginata
CAAAATAAAATTTCGCTTTGAATGACATGAATGAGAAGCTTGCAATACGCTCCTTGTATCACTTCTATTAAATCCTATGTAGTTTGCCATCAAATCTCTAGTCAGTTATTGTTACTATAAATAACTGATGTGAAACCTTTAAATTTATTGGTAATTCATGTATATCCGATTGAATTGTTCATTCCTTTAGGATGCTTAACTTTTCTTGTGAAAGACTATAATTTCTAATGTGTCGCCAATGGATGAGGAGCCATTCTTTTGAATTGAATTGAATTGAATTTGAAAGGGATGGTTATCAAGAAACCAAGCACCGCGACCTCAGGTCTATTGTACTATCCCCACTATCCTCTATTAACCCTGTCTCACCAGACTTGCCTAATAGTAGACTTGCCTGGTAGTAGACCAGAAGCATCTGCAAATCTTAAGATTTGCCTAGCAGTAACATTTTGAATTTCTGCAGGTTGAAGTATATAATCCCCTAAATGTTTAAATCTAAAAAATGATAGATTAACACAACTGCAGAGAACATAAATTGAACTTTCCTCTGCTTCTTGGCATTTCCTACATGTAGCATCAGTTGCAACTCCAATTAAGGTCATGTGTCTATTAAGATGACAGTGACTTGTGAGGAGTTCAACAACTCTTTTAATTTCTATTCTTTTGAGTTTTAACAACTCACCTTTCCTAGAAACAGGATATTTTGGATTAAGTTCCTTGGCTATCTTTGGCCATACTCCTTAATCCATATGTCATAATGCTGTCTACCCATACAATTTTGGATAGTCAGTTTAATCAAACTTTGGGACAATCCCAAAGATGGTTCAGGTCCTATGAATGAAGTCATGTGCCGTTCTTTGGCAAGACAGTCAGCAATTTCAATGCCTTCATAACCACTGTGAGAAGGAATCCAACACGGTTTTACCTTGTTGTTTTTTGCTAGATCACAGAGGGTACGATGACACTCCCAAACAAGCTTAGACTTGTAACATACACTATCAAGTGCATGTAACGCAGCTTGGCTATCAGAGCATATTAAAATTTTCTTATTCTGAAGCTTTTGAGTAATCAGTTCTTTTCCACCGGCAATAATTGCAAAAATTTCTGCCTGAAAGACCGTAGAATAATTGCCAAGGGGGAAACTTCTTTTGATTTTCCTCCTAGGACAGCATACACCTGCGCCTATTCCAGACGCCGTTTTGGATCCATCCGTAAACCAGATTTCATGACCGCCAAATGACATAAGCGTCTTTGTATTCCATTTTTTCCCTAATAGGGTTGGAAATTACGTATTGCTTATCGAAATCATATTTCGAAAGCATTCTATCGGCAGTCATATGAAAAACTGGATATCGTAACACCCTCTTTTTTAGTTTATCATATACTGTATTATCTAAACATCTATGCCAGTTGCCAGGGTTGCATATTCGATAAACTGTCAATGCAGCCTCCGCTTCAACAAGCAAATGAATAGGTTTTTCAGGTCCAAGAGAAGTTCCAAAGCACTTGTTGGAACTGTTCTCATTGCACCTGAGCCCTTCTTTTAAGTACATCTGTCTAAAGTTACATCCACTAATTTTGTAAATGCAACCAGTGACGTGTTGATAACTATTTTATTACTGTAATTTCTAAAATTATGGCTACACTTATTATTAAAATACATATATCACTAAGGCAATGGGTTCAACAATAGTTCAACAATAATGAAATGGTTCAATATATCATTAGTGAGGAATGGTTCAACAATATATACGTTATCTAAATTTTCACATCAGAAACGTAGAAAGGAAATTTACCTTAACAGTCTTTTAAACAGCAATTAAAAAGATGGAAGAAACAGAATTAAATACTTCATCGATGGCTTCCGGTAGCATTCACTTTGGTGTTATCTGGGTAAGTAATTAAAAACCAATCTATCTAATCTCTTTTTTAGGGCGTCAATTGATTAGGACCTCAGCGCGCATTAGCTTAAGGTTCCTGGTTTGAATACAGGCTGAAGAATTTTTATTCCGATTTTTATTTTTTCTTATCAATAATTTAAACATTTGAAGTATGGAGTGCAATAAATCCTCATAGACCATTTCTGGGTTACTCTTTTATTTAACTTGAATTATCGGTTCACTTTAGTATTATACAGGACGATTCAAATCGTGTGTAAAACAATTTAAGGGGGTATTATAGAGGTTAAGGTAAACACCAAAAGTCCTATGAACACTGGTCCGAATTTGAACGATAACTGAGATATGAACAGAAATAAAAATGCCGCCACCAAGATCAACAAGTTAATAACTCAGTTTTTATAAAGCATAGATCAATGAAATTTGGAGGAATAACAGGGTCCATAAAACGGTGTATGCCGTTAAAATATGATCGAATTCCAACAAAAAGTTTCCGAGTACTCATTGAACATCATAAGACGTGTTCACTTGTGAGCAATAACCAGCACTTGTTACAATTTTGACTTCGTAACTCGGAAACTTGTCGTTGGAATTCGATCAAATTTTAACGGTATACACAATCTCATGTACCCTGTTCGCCCTCCAAATTGCATTTATCTAGGCTTTATAGAACCTGAGTTATTAACTTGTTGATCTTGGTGGCGGCATTTTTATTTCTGTTCATATCACAGTTATCGTTCAAATTCGGACCCATGTTCATAGGACTTTTTGTGTTTACCTTGACCTCTATAATATCCCCTTAAATTGTTTTACACACGATTTGAATCACCCTGTATACTTTTACGAGCAGAGGACCCGGCGTTGCCCGGGATAATTACACTTGTAGGTAAACAGAACAATCTCAAGAAGTTAAATTATAACACCAAATTAAATAATAACTCAATCAATACAACATCCATTCTAAGAAAAATCCGAAAAACAGGAATTCAAAATGATCTACCCGGATTTTATTTAACTTTTTTTTTTTTTTTTTTTACTTGCCTCAGATTAAAATGATATCCATCTTCACCACCGGGGAACATCACTGGAAACTTTAGACCCAAGTTTTTATTGCCCTTGACGTAGAAGCTCTTATACCCTCTTCCTCTATTCGAAACTCCCGTTGTTCAGATGTTTTCAATGCCCGTATAGCTTTTTCTGTTTTAGCTGCAGAGTTTCTCTGACCAATACTCGTTCACTCTTTCCTTTCCAGACACATAAATTTTTGCCAGTCGTCTGGACGTTTGATTCGAAGCTCAAGGGAGACACGTGTGACACCTTTGCCTCCTCAATACACGCTGCCTTATTTATGTCCTGTCACTGCATCATCATTTTATGCTCATTATTAATAATTCTTGGAAACGAATTCAATCAACGCATTATCAGCATCTCAGTTTTCAAATATTCACATTCACACAGATTATAGTCAAATGTGTATTTTTATGAAATGTTTGGATCTGCTGTACTACCAAATAAGCTAGGTGATAACCCCGCCGTGATTTTTTTAAATTAAATTTTGCAAAAGCTTAAAAATAAACGCATGAAAACGCTTAGAATTAATACAGTTAAAATTCATAATGAAAATTCGAAAAAAAAATTAAATGTTCACAATGGATGGATCTCTCCAATATCACAGCTAGCCTAAATAATTTCTTAGTTACATAATCTTACTTTAGATGTACACTTGATGTTGTTGCAGTTCCCACTCTGCTCTCGATGTCTTGAAGCAAGACTTGGCCATTCATCACTTTGTGTGGTCTAGTGGTTGCCGATTCTTCTATTGACCTTCTTACCATTTGCTCAGTACAGCACGGAGCTAAAGGACTACTTCCTCTGTCGTCTTTCCACTCTTTCTCAATAGTCTGCTCACTCTCCATTATCTCCAGTTACTGATCATTTTTAAAGATTTTCAAGAAATTGTTAAGTACTAAGAACTCTGAATTCTAAGAAAAGCCTGAATAACAGAAATTCTATGCATTGTTACAAATTGAAACTTATCTATATTGCACAATCTTTTTCTTGCATTTTTGGTCTTGAGATATATATTGCTGATCCCTGCATAATGTTGATGAATTGCGTGTTGATACCATTGTTGATACCTAATGTTGCACAAACTTTTCCTTGCATTGTTGGATATGAGATATTTCTCATTAATATGCCCTGCCATGATTATGAATATCGATTTATTATCGATAATTATTATTTTTTCGAAATCTGAGATAGACCGTGACCTTCCTCATGCTTTGAAGGTCAAGTATGCAAAATTTCATCAAGATCGGAATAAAATGTAGATTTGTATAAGAAACAAACAACAAACATTCTTTTTTATACATATAGATTATACTGCATTGTTCATGTAAGTAGTAAAATATGTTGTTTCTTTTATGTGGAATAAAGTAATAGCAAAAGTATAACTATTTTCTGGATTTAAATTACATACTGTATGTCCATAATTTATGGAATAGTTGAAAGGTGAAGTGCCATTCAACAAGATTTGCCTTTGGTGCAAAAATTCACGGCCTCTCTTTGGTTTAAGTTTCTTTAAATGTAATTTATGTAAATAGTCTCGCTGAGTCATTAAGTAGCTGTTAATAAGATTGATATCGCCATAGCATATTTTATTAATTTCCGAAAATGTCAAAAAAAATTTCTATGAAAGAAAAAAACGTTGGAAAAAAAGGATGAGCTGCTCGTTTCCTTAAAGATTTTATCTTTGTAAGTCCCAAAGATTGTTGAAGTTGCTTAGAATGGACACAAGAAAACTAGAACGCCTGGAGACTGTTTTGCTTCATAAGGGAGTGAAATTTCAAAACATTAATCCTCTTCTTCGTAACGATAGCCGTTGGGTTAAAAAGGATGGGATGGGGGAGGGACAGATTTAGATTGGTTTGGTAGAGAATACTTTCTGCCTCTATTTTTTTTCTTTTTTTTGTCATCTACCATCAATAAACTACATTGTCATCAAGAATCATTTGCGGCATACATTTTTCACTTTTTTGAATTCATCTTATTTCATCAGAAGTGTCACGCAAACGCGTCGCCATGGCGACCACCCATGATGATTATACAGTAGCGAATAAATAACGTTGAAGACGAGATGATGCCTATGGCTAATGATGATGATACCCAGAATGCTCAGTTTCGTTCGACACAAAGCCTTTTGTCTCGGCGCCTATTCCGTGTTGTCAGGAAACAAATCACAGACATTCGCACTCTTCCATTGATTCCTTTACATCCAGACAGTTTGCTCTTAAAAAGTTAAATTATACACGTGGTTTTATTAATTTTCTCTTTTACCGAGCAATTGACTTCGAAAAAACTGAGGTCTCTATGGAAATGATATGTCCGCTCTTTCTTATTAATTTATTTTTGATAATATTTTTTTCTGCGAAAACTTTAAAATTACCAACACTTGTTTTAAGTTTAAATTTAGCCTAGAGAGAAAAGGGGGGGTATACAGCTTCATTCAAAAGTGAAGTAAAATCATGTAATTCGTGTTTGAGTGTGACGAATATGCAGTATTTCCGGTCGAATGAACATGAAATAGAACTAAACCAAGAAACAGCTTCAGCACATTGATGAGAGATGAATTGCGTCATAACTAGACGGTCGCGTGATTTGTCGTAGGATTTTCAATTGCAGATTCAATGATCGGCTATTAAAGACGCAATTTTATCTTCACGTTTGACTGATTTTTCTAAAGCTAAGAAATATTAATGGAAACATAATCACGTAAATGCTTTTTCCGTGGTAAATTTAATTTCCAATATTTGACAACATTTTAGGCTTCTTAGATCAATATCAAACACGAAAACCATCTTCAGATATTTTAGTTCGTGATAATTTGATTTTGTTGCTGTTGTTCTTTTTACGTATTTGTAAAGTAATTTTTAAATTTGACACATGTAAACTGAAATTTAATTACATATAGAATGTGTAAATACAATTTTAAATCTACATTTATATAGTATGCAGTTAATATTAATCACCAAACAGTCTCCCACACATTCAACTTCATTTCTTTGTAATGTAAATTATTGTGCAATTCGAATTCTTCACGAGTTAGATTAATACACGGCAAACAATGTTTCTCTAAAAATTAATTGATTTCTATTAAAGTTACACATATATGTTGATCTAATATGCCTTTAGGATGAAAATTAAAATCCTGCAATTTATTTAAATAAACCGAAAGTATAAAGGGGTTATCCGGGATGATAGGTTTCTAAACATCAAACTATAAAATCCAGAAATATAAATAAATATGACGGTCTAAACAGTCTTAAAAAGGGCTGCTCCTCTTAACATTACAATGTTCTTAACAAACCTTTTTGTCGAAACAAGGATTATCTACATATTCTGTCTATAAGTAATCTAACCAATGACCTTCATCTTATTTTTCAAAAATGCCAAGAATTATTGTACAAGAATTTTAAGGAGGTAATGGATTTTTTTTTCAGCATTGAAATCATTTTGATAAAACTGATGGGTGATTTAGATCATCAGAGAAGAAATATGAGATATGAAATCATATTGAGTAATCCATTTGGGATTATAATTGGTAAAAAGATTAGGGATCCTTGAATATAGTATGCAATTCTTCTTTGCAGTTACAGGATATATCTAACCGCGGCTTACTAGAAATCCAGATAGGGGGATGTATTTCTTACGAAAGTTTTTGTGCAATTCTCAAGGATCTCCTTAGCCAATTGGCCGACCAGATCCCCAGATATTTTTTTCTTTGAAGATGAACTGCATATACTAAGCGACAGATCTAGGGACTGTCAGTTACTAGATACAAAAGAAAATAAAGAAATAAAAAGATATTAAAGGTAAACTCCACACCAAAAACAACTTTGTTTAAAATGAAAGATGAAAGTCTCAATAACAACGTAGCATGTATAAAAATCTTCAATTCGTACTCAAAATTGATAAAATATATAAAAAAAAACTTTAATTCCTTCCCTCCCCCTGCGATAGACACTGGCGCCATGGTTCACGTCACAAGTTGCCGAGAAGAGCGAAGGAGTTTCGAATTCGTGACGTCATACATTGGACGCTCTCTGGTTGGGCATCGCAATGGACTCTGAATATGAAATAAGAACGGTAGTGACGACTGCGATTTTGATAACAGTGACAGCGATGTATAAGGGCCGTTAGCAGAATTAAATGCTACTGCAACTTCTGCGATATACAGCCCTATGCATTAAACCGTGAAACGGGATCTTCTGCTTGCCGCGTCGGCGTGTGCATATTAGGGCGGCGTGTGCCTTACACAGCAGATAGGCTTACCTCCTCATTCCTTCGGCGTTTAACGAGTGCTGTTGCGGTCGTTGTTCTTGAAGAACCAGGCCCGTTTAGAGTTGAAAGAGCATCTAGTTCCACCTTATACGTGATCTAGTTTCGGCGAATTTCTTGTTTGAATTGATACTGAATTTTAAACGGCGGATGCGTAGACAAAGCAAGACGCTTCAAAATGAGCACACGATGCTGTTTGGAGTTGGATACCAGTTCCCTCGCTGTCAAAAACTATTCGATTTTTTAATCGATTCTGATTATGGAAATCTATGAAACGTGAAATTTCTGTCCGACTGTCTATTTACACATCCAAACAGAGAACAAATTGAAGGCATTCCGACATAAAACAGGTTAGCAAAATCTTATGATATGTAGAATCGTTCTAAGCGACTAGAATCTCGGCGACGAAATTCCCCGAGGTTCTCGCGGCAAGAAATGACAGCTTGTTCCACCGTGTTCTGTGGAGAAGGAATGGAAGATCCCACGCAAATTTTCAATTTTCCGAGGCATTTTTCTTAATAAAATATTAGGAAAAATCGAAAAATTTTGAATGATAAATACTCTATTGTCCTGGATTAATGTGATGATGCAAAAAAATAAAGTCGATATTTTCCGTGGAGTTTACCTTTAATCTCTTACTTTCACATAAAATTCTTAATACAATTACAGAATGAGAATAAGTTAAGTTGACAACGACGGTCATTGGTACCATCAACCACAGCCGAATTGCAACCATTTTCGTATAGATAGGTACACATCAAACTCTGCGCGTTAAGCATCTTATTGATGATCATTCGTCCCTACAATTTATATAAGGTAAGACTAAAATTTATGAACCTAACGGTTATCTGCGATAATCTTCTTACAAGCAGGGAACTTAAATTATATCAGCCACCAATTAGATTTATATTTTGTTAGATTACCCATGTTCACAGTAATTGAATTATCTATAAAAATATTCCTATTTCAGCCACACTTTAATCAACACTAAATTGTTCAAATAAGCATAAATAAAACACATAAAATACCTTATTTATTGTGGCCACAAGAAATCTATCGCAGCTTTACATACAGACATGAAAGAATTTTTACCTCAAGCTTAGATTCGCTTTACATAGAGCAGGAGTAGTAAGTACAGATAGATAAATCCAATGAATTTAGTAGTTAATATCATACAAGGATATTTTAATTATATGCTACTTTTTTGATATGGAACAGAACTTCATCGCATTAACTTCTATTGTATACTTTTTCTCTGTTACTATGTTTTTTAACCAATCATTCTATGGACATAATGCCGCTGTCGTTTCAAATTTATATTAAATACTGTATGACGCTATTATTAATAAAAAACTTAGTCAGAAAAAAAATTTTAATTGGCAAATAATAGGCGCTGACATGGAGTATGACTCAAGGTTTGTAATTGAAATTGTTTCTTGACTTAATGAATGAGAATGACCTCACTAATTTTTCCTATTAAAATTATGTAAAGAAGAATGTTGAATCTGTGCTTTAGCTGAAATTAAAGGACAGTAGTTGTTTAAAATTAATACAGAATTAATACAATTGTTTTCAGTGAATTGTGATTAATGAATTGAAATTAGCAATGAGCTTGTGCTTATATATAAGAAGTGGTAATAATTAATCTTTACAATCTCTAATCCATATTAGTATTCAATAATGATTCGAATACTCTATCAAGGATGTTTGGGGTAGTAGTTTGACGAGTAGTCTGCGTGGCGAATATGCCATAATAAAGCAATGTTAAGACGCATTTCCCGTGGGTCCATCCATTGCCCGTCGGACGGGGGAGTGCGGAAGAGCTTTCTGTGCGTGGGAGTAATAGGGGGAATGGGATCGGTCCAACTCACTCTTTGCTTCCTGCATTCAGATCTGGACAGCATAAAATTTTACTCGATAAGAAATTAAAGGGGGAAAAAAACCTAGAGTGAATCCCCTCTGAGAGGAGGATGAAAAAAGAAACAAAAGAGAGCCTTCCTTCGTAGCAGAGACAATCGAGTTCCTTGCAAGGACATCTCTCAGGCTGATTAAACTTTTTTCAAAAGTCTTTGGCCAGCGGTTGAACCCTAGTCATGAGTTCGCCTTTACCCATTTAACTCCACACATCCGGAGATGCGCACACATGTCGCTCACCGAGTGTTCATCCTGGCTCTGTGTTGTGAATCCTATCTCGATTAGTCAGCCAAGTTTTATAACGAATCGTAGCTGGGTATTTTCGTCAAAGCATTCTCATTTCGATCGCTTTTATTATTACGTAATGGCCCCCCCCTCTCTCTCTTTACCCGACTGTCTGTAGAGTGCACGCATTCCTTTTTCCGCTCTGGCAGTAGGGAAGTTATTAAGAGAAAATACCGAACAACACAAAAGCCTCCGATCGCTTTGAGAATCGCCCAGGAATTGTCCCCCCACATGGCCTGTCAACGCAGCCACGACAGAAGTGTACGAAAAGAAGGTTCTCTCTTTCGCTTTTTCTTTTTATCTGGCACATTGCCCAGATTTCCCAGCGTGGTATGAGATGGAAAAGAGAGCAGAGGAGCCCTCGATATAACGACGACCGAGGTGGAAGGAATGCTGAAGCAGGAGGAACCCAGTGACTCGTGAGAGGGAGATCTTTTCTGCTCTGGAAGGATTTCATGTCGTCAGTCTCAATTGTACTTGTCTAACAAAGACTGCTTTCTCAAAAAGGTTCGGCTGCCTAATCAGCGACCACTGCTCAAAGACGAAACAGAGGGTGAGAGGGAGGGGGGTGTACTTGCTTCCATGGATGAAAAAGTTCACGTGCTTATCACGTGAGGGTTTTTTTTTATTATTTTGAAATCTCTAGTGGAGTCAATTTTCAAAACGCATTGTGACGTAAGCCCATAATGACGTCACGATTTATTTTTCTCTCCAGCTTCTTCGGATGGTTTAAATTTAAACGTAGATCTCGTTTAAGAAATTGAAGAACTGTAGACAAAATATATATGCAAAATTGTTTATGTTAAGAAACGGATATTAGACCGCCTAAATGAAAACATAAATGTAAACAATTTGAAATAGACAAAACAATTTCTTGGCATTAATATAGCGTCTTAAAAATAGAATAGGTTAGTTTTAAAATTCAGAGTTAAATATTGGTGTTCACAGTGCGAAGGTTCTCTTTTTCACTTTCTTTTTTTATCTACTAAAACAGCAGAGCTTGATTTATATTGAATTTATATCTCCGTATTTCACATGTTACTGATTGTTAATTTTTATTTTTAATTGCGTGTTGCTTAGACTTTAATGGAATTCTCATGATTTCCTCCCTCTCACGTGGTCTTTCCTCGGTGTAGTAACCAGCGAGGTCTTTTACTCGCTGCTCTTTTTTATTATGCATTGCTTAAATCGACCTTCTGACGAATTACAACACACCGACTCTCTAATGTTATTGTTATTATTATTAGTATTTGTTTGTATATGTTTTTTTTTCTTGCTCTCTCTTTTACTGACCGTCATTCGTGCTCGCTACATTATCGCTAATTGTCATGCATGGTGCAATCGATCAACTCAGCGGTGCCGCTGTTTATGTTGCAACGCAATTTTTCTTCTGCCTAATGATACATTGCAGTTATTATCGATTAAATTTCAGGGTAAATGCGTCATTGTGTTGAACTTCCTGTAAACTTAAACCCAAGCAACTGCAATATTAAAGCTGGACTACAATGTTGCCTGTTTACATCATTACCATCTGAAAGAAAAGAACGAAAATAAAGGACTAAAATTATATGGCTTATAATTGTTTTGTTTGTTCGTTTTTTTTACAATACTTGTAATAAGTTTGATTCAAGAGTACGATTAAGGGACGGATGGCATCAATTAGAAAAATTAAAAAGGAAGATAAACAAGAACTGAAAAAAAAAATAATAATAATAAGCAAAATTTTCAATGCGCCTTCGAAATAAACAAGCTGTATCACGGGATAATCTTTAATTGCTTATGAAAAAATGTCCAATTAATACGTTTACTTCAGGTTAAGTAAACGTGTGCTAATATTCTTTAAAAAATCAAATTTACCCAACATTTATCTGTTTACTCAACTGTTACTCAATCATTATGTTTTATTATTGAATGCTGTCACTCTTTCGCTCTTGTTTTGCCTCTTGTTTCCACATCTTGTTTCTTGAATGTTATAATTCATTTTAATTATCGGATCTATTAGAGGACAAGATGTGCTAAATGTCACTTGTTTGTTTACTTTCTTTTATGGCAATATGTGTGGGTGGAATATTATTGTCCTTTCTATTTTAAGAGAACGTATTTTAAGTGCTGAGCTGCTCTAAGTCGACGCCTCGTTTGCTTACTTTGTCCCGTTGAATTATGAAAGTAGTCGTGTGAATTATGGAAAATAATGAAAATTACAACACCTTATTCTTGCTTCTTTAGCATGTATGTCCCAATACTTAAGTTTAATATTTCAAATATTTTCTGTAGGGAAACGTTTACATTAGTCCAACCAAATTTAAGGTTCTAAGATCATAGCAATTTTGGAGAGAAATTGAAGCATCTTTAAAAGTGTCCATACGCTTACATTTACATGTAAGCAGCTCATTGAAGTATTCTATTTTTCATATTGAGTTATACGCTGTAATCAGTGGTCATAAGTAATAATCACGTTTCCCCATGAAATTTTCAGGGGAAACATACACTAAGCAGTCATTTCATAGGTACATCATTCTAGTATCGTGTTGAAGCTCCTCTAGATCTCTAACGACCCGAACGCTCGATGGAATTATGATGTGGAGACTGCGTGGACTATGGGTGTACGAAAACCTCTTGTTCATCCTCTTAGAACACTCCAACACCAAATGAACTATCTAGCATGTGGCATTGTTCAGCCTGCGAGTTCGCTACTATACAGAAACTGTAGGTCAAGTTCGTGACGCCAACCATCTTATTTCGAGGTTTTGTCCATTTTCCTAGGCTTGCTATTTCATTGTACTGCGGGAACATGATTGTCTAAAAAAAGAAAAGAAATTGTCACTCAGTATAGGTGCATATAATATTAGAAAACAGTGGAAATCTAGATTTTTTTTTATGAGATAAAATATTGTATGAGGGCATTTAATTAATATAATGCATAATTCTGTGCATTCGGCGGGTTTACCAGAATATTTAAAGTTTAGAGAAGCAAAGAATCCAATAAATAAACTAACTAAATTATACAGTTTTTCCGAATAAAAATAAAAATGACTGACTTAAAAAGAGAAATGTGCGATAAGGAATAGTATCAAAGGATGTACAGTCGGTGCAAAAAGGTTTTTACCTACTCCGTAGGAACTGAGCTTACCGGATGTTGATCGGTTGCAAAATCAGGTACTTTTACCGAGAGTCAAAGCACATTAGACTGGACCTGTCCCTTCTGCATGAAAATAGGATAGCAGGTATACGCTTGGGATGTGCTATTCACGTGCTCAACAATGATTTAATTCTAAACCTTTTTGCACAGAGTGTTGCAGATAACTACAGTGCAGTATAACGGGAAGCTTACCCGCTCGATTGCAGGGGCCGGCTTGGTCGATTGGCAGAATGGAGGGAGATGAAGGTGGCCTGCAGTAGGCAGCAGTTTCCACAGTCGGGGAGGGGGGGTGAACGTCAAAACTGTCATGTTTTTGATAAAATTACCCAATTATCATTTGATGTCGAGCCGGTCCCTGCAATCGAACGGGTAGGCTTCCCGTTATATTACCCTGTAGGTATCTGCAACACCCTGTACATTGTGAATCAACATTCACTCATCTTATAATGAAATATCTTAAAAAACTTTCAAAATGACTACAAATTTCAAAATATTTGTGTTTATTAAGCTTGGCGCTTCTTTGTACTTTTATGAGTGCGAATGATATTATTTTACTATAATTGTGCATTCCTTAAATTTGCCAATTTTTCCTTAAACAGGACGTATAAAAATACCGTTACAAACTTTAAGGGCGGGTTTCTCACACCAAACCAAGAAACATCGCCCATATAAAGTATGTCCAAAAACCCTTAGATTTTGAGATATTAATGAAAGTTTACGTTATACGTCACTACAGAAACTCATAAACAAATGTTCAAAATGTCCTCTGCGTGCTACCACACACGCATGCACTCTTCGAATCATTGACTCTCGCACCCGTTGAAATACTCCCAGATGGTGCCGAATGGTTTCGCAGACGTTGATGAAGCGTCTCTGCATTAGGAACGTCGGCTGCATAAACCAATTGTTTTAGGTGGCCGCACGGATAAAGCTCGGGGGAACGTGCATGCCATGGAAATGGTCCTCCCCTACCTAACAGTCTGCTATGGTAGATATCAGCTAGGTCATCTCGAACAGTGAGACTAAAATATTCATATATTGTACCTCAAACCGCGTTGAACGTAAACTTGCATTAATACCTCAAAATCTAAGGATTTCCGGACATACGTTTATATGTACTGTTTCTTGTTTTGGTGTGAGGAACCTGCCCTCAAAGTTAATGAAAAAATTTTTGATGCACCTTGTGTACAAATACTGTCAGATGACTTCTAAGTATAAACTTAAGAAAATGTTTGGCAGCTTTTAATTTTGAGAAACAAAAGCATGTTTGATTTAGAGGAAAACTTAAGTAACTACTAAGTAATTCATTTTCTTTCGCGCCTTTTGGGTCATTCAATGCTGCCTAGCAACCTAGTGGTAATATTTCTTGGCTATATTAAAAAAAAGTAATTCTTCTAAACTAGGCAGCATGTGGAAAAAGTACGTTTTATATTTAATGAGAAAAGTAAGATCTTTTTCTATTTTGATGTATAAACAAATGGAACATAATCTTTGCGTAATTTTTACTTATTAGAGCTTCAGGTAAAAGCTACTTATAAGAATCCACGCTTGGTTTGTAGAAGGCGTGCATTCAAACCACCGTTTATCTGTTTTCAAATTCTGTTTTCAGAAATATGACCATCAAGAATCGGCTATATCAACTTTTCAGGCTTTTTCGTGGACCCTTTCAACTCGATTGGACGTGCTAAAACAGTGACCATTAAGAATACCAACATAATGGCATGTCATGTAACAATCGATTCGTCAAGATTGAGTCGATTGTTACTTTCTGTTCATCTTTTGCACGTGACGATCGCTTTATCGCAGCTAATGCTCCTACTGGAATGTTTACAAGATTTTATTAGAATCATTATTTAAACGAGTCATAATTACCAATTTCTTCATTAAACATGAAATCCAATTGAATTATTTAGAGGTAACCATGCCTGATGAGTTGTGTATTGATTATCGTCTGCATATGTTTTGCTATTGCTCTAACATATAATCCTGGCAAAGCTTTCACCTCCTCCACCCGCCTATATTAATTGGACAGACTGCGTGGACACTGCTATTAATTTGAATTCCCTGTTGGATTCGCAAGGCCCAACGCTTAATCGATGGCAATCAGTGGCTTGACATATTGAAGTCTTTTAAAAACGTAATTAAGCACAATTAAGCTTTTGTTGTCAAAAATTGCATTATGTTCGCAATAATCATCAGCGATTACGCTGACGTTGCCGGAAACACTCGCTCATCTTCGGGGGAAAAAAAATTTGAAAACAACAACTTAGAGCCCGATAAAATTGTCATGTTCCTTATTAAAATTGTTAACGTGTTTATTGGCCCTTATTTTAGCTTTAAATTACGTTACCATAAATAATGTTTTTATTTCCATGTAAATAATAATTAAGAGTTATCAACAAAAAATTCAGATGACACTTATTATTTACGGCTTCCAACGGCAACTCTGGGAGAATGTTGTATATTTTTTTGAACGTGATTCTCTAGCTATACTTCGAACACCATCTTGATAACCTGGTGATATTTGAGCTGGCATAATCTATTTTATTAGTTAAAACCATAGTAAATCCTAATAAGCAATACTGAGTCCATGGAAAATCGTATAAATAATGAGAAGGAGCGGCTAGAAATTTTTTGGTCATACTATGGGATGGGCATAGTTTAGAATTGTGCTTCGTCATTTTGTCGTTGGGCGATTACGCTGTCGCTGAGTGGAAGAGTGACGATCCATCATAACTGTCAGCATCATTCATGCGCAGAATCCGCTTCCAACTCAGCTGACTAAAGATATCGAATCAATTGTAGCGTACACTTATTGATTCACGTTCCGTTGGATGGACAGCGCTCGCTAATTTATTCATGCTTCATGGATGTCACGACTATTATTTATAGGCTAGTTTTTTTTTTATTTTGTACTATCTGCAACTAGTTATCAGTCATATAAACGACGGAAATGTAATTAATCTTTGATTATATTTCAGAAATTCGTTTCAAGCTAAATTGTGTAAGTGCGCTTGGAAAGATTATCTTCACAATACGGTAAAAGAAATAATTTTTGAAGTGGATGTGTCCTTAACAAGCCTCACTTTTATGTTTCCATCACTCTTTTGTAGATAGGTATTATTTTGTCACATTTTAAAGTATGTTACCACAAAATATGTTATCTCCAGTTTATCCTATAGAAGCTGCTCTGTTTATGTATGAAAAGTTCTAAGATCATGTTATCTTTAGTGGTCATTAAATAAATTGACTTTAGTCCCTGAACAATAGCGTCACCCTAAGTAAAGCAAATCAAAAATTTCGAAATAAATTATCACCAGAACACAGACTTCGTGAATATAGTGACGATGCTTTTAATTAACATCGTTATGGTAATGAAGTACAACGCAATCTCAGCAATCTCAACTGGTTTCTTCTGAAGTCCTAATGTATGTTGGTTGTCCCGAAAGCTCGTGAAATGAAATCACTATTCGGAGTCGGAGGCATTTGGTTTTAGTTTTCCTTTTTGAAATATCAATCTTCAACTTGTACAGCGTCTCCAACAATCACCTTCTCAATCACACGCTGCAAACCATTTTCTGAGAGTCAGTGTAAGGTAACGAACATTACAGCTTTCGCTTCCTGGTCTCTTTCGTAAGTATTGGAAAAGAGCAGAAATTGCTGTGTGCGCGGTCTGAGGTGTATGGAAGATAGTCTAGAGACTGTTACCAATTTTCTTCAAAGCTTAGCGTTATTCTAAGGAAAAGCCAGTCTTCCTGAAGCAGTTCAGGTCTTTATTTGTGAATTGCGCTTTTCAAATGAGCTTGCAGTTAATAATAGCATAATAATCTCCATTTATAGTTTATCTGAAACCCAATGCTTCTATACTGTCTTGGGTTGGATCCCTTAACTCCAGTAACAAGTGCTTGTAATGCTGTGCGCTATATTGTTATTCTTTATAATTGTTTTCTTAATTATAGCATTAAAATATGACACCAATACGTTGACATTAGATTACAATTCTCAAATTTCGAAAATTAACATTGAAACCCTATACAACGCGAAGTTTGTTCAGATAGAGTTGATGAAATCCGTGATAAAGAACTTGATCATGCACAAAACGTTAATCTTTGTCATATTTTTACATCTGAGGGATTAACTGATAGCCGACTGGAAATAATATTATGCAGAAATTACCTCTGTCTATAATGTAATAGAAATCTTCCCTGAAGAGCGAGATTCTGGATTACTTGTGTCCGGATATTTTTGATCAGATAACATGCCGATATATCATTATGATAGATAAGGTATTAGAGATTGCACAAAGATTAGTTAATCTGTTATTGAGAGCAATTTTCTAAAAGAGATGATTAATATAGCGCGTATGAGCTGGAAGTAAACCGTATGAGTTAGGTCTCCGTTTTTAACAGAGACTAATCAGGATAAAAGAAATATGATTCCGCGAAGGAAAAAAAGTTTGTTAAAGAAGTTGTCCATTGTGAGAATAAGATGCCGTTGCAGAAAGGAAGCCAATAATTTGCATTAAACGAAATTGATCATCATATTGCCGGCATTTTAAAGCTGTAAAGTAAATGAAAATCGTCAGAAACATATTTCTAACAGTCGTGCTCAAAATGAATCTCATCGCGCATTTAGGTATAATGTTATTTTACCTTTAAAAAATGCCAAGTAATAACAATTCTTACGAGATTGGACCTCTGCAGCACTTGAAATTCCTTAAATCCTAACGCAATTAGATCAATGAACTAGCAAGTTTGAAGAAACTGCATATTGAACGTTAGGCTAAGAGAAGTCTTGAAATCATTGCGACCACTGGAGTAGAAGTTGCATCCACGATTTTTGACAGATCAGACGGAAATATTGCTGTAGTATAGCACGGCAATTGGATATGTCGTATTCCACAGCATGGAAAATCTTGCACAAAAGATTCAAGATAATCTACACTTAGAATAAAGTGGCGTACAGTGGTTTCTACACGATAATTATGATAAGTTACTGACATTTACTCTGGCGATTTTGGTCATATTGAAGATCGACGGTACTTTGTCTTGAAAATTCTTTGGTGAGATGAGGTCTATTTTTATCTGAGTGGGAATTTTAAACATTCAAAAATATTCTAATTTAGTCTTCTGAATTACCACAGTGTCCAAGTGTCCCAGAAACTTCTATTACATTCACCAAAAAAAAAAAAAGGTAACATTTGGCTTGTTTTCGCAGTATATTTTATAGTAATATAATTTATAGTATCTTCTCTTTTAAGATATTACCGTAAGATCATTCTCTTTAGAGTATTATCCCGACAAGATCAGTAATCTGTTCCGTAAGCAATCTGCTGAACAGTTTTGTGATTGCGCAATTATAGCATAGGCAAAGTTTGGACGGTAACATTTTTATGAAAAATATTATACCATACCACATTGGACATACGGTATCACTTATAGAAGACGGAGTCCAACATCTACGATCTATTTCTCCAGAATTCATGCCTCTCCTTCCTTATTGAATCACGTAACTGTTTTAAAACTTCAAAATAAAAATAGTGATTTATTGTTAGACCTGTTGGTGCCCATTTAAGATGAACGCTCTTTTGGAAAGGGAAAAATGTAATGATCATGATTTTCACATTCGAATTCACTTGCCTTAACCACTCAAAACAAGTGCTCTACCTCTTAATCTATTTCAAAGACATTTTCAAACGTTGAAGTATTTATGATGCTATTTCACCAAGTTTTTAAACAAAATTTTCAAAGGAGGCGGTGTTCTTCAGTTACGTAGTTCCATCTTAAAACTCGCTGAATTAATAAAAATCGAGTACAAAAAATAAACTAAAAAAAAACAAAAACTCGTTGTTGCTTAACCGTAGTAATCTATCGAAATATAAAAGAATAAGTTCAAGAAATTTCAATGAAATAATTTCAGATTTTTAACACGATATTGTTCGTGGCACATTGAGTTGTCAAACTCTTGAAGAAATCGTGACTCAGTTTTTGTTTAGATTTTATATACTGTAAGATCTTGTATACACTTAAGATCTTCGAAGAAAATATTATTTCATAGATCTGTATAAAATCTTTTAAGAATTCAAATTATCTTAAAACCAATGTATTCGTAAAAACAACACAGTACCACCCTTTTTCTGTTCCCTCTAATTCTTCTTCCTTTTATTACTCCTGCTTCCCCGGAAGAATTGTCCTTGGTTAGTCGACATTTGAAATCTTCGACTTATCCACACCCTTAACGTTTATGTCCCGAAGAAATAATTACTTTTTTCTCGGGTATTATTTTCCCGTTAACTTATCCGTTTAATATCTCTGTAGCGTCGGGGTCCTTTCCCATATGTTTACGGCAAGCTAGGATTGTTCCGGTCTTTAAAAGTGGTGATTCAAGTGATTTTTCTAATTACCGCCCCATATCTATTCTTCCAATATTTTCTAAAACTTTTGAGAACTTATTTTACATTCGTCTATCACATTATGTTCTTGACAACAAGTTAATCTCTTCTTCTCAACTTGGATTTTCACCCCAACAGAATATAGATATTGCATGTTTGACCTGATGGAGTTCGTACTTCTAAGATGACCTACAATAAACTTGTCGTTTCTTTGTTCCTTGATTATTCTAAGGCCTTTGATTTCAATTTCCCCTCAGCTCTTAATTTTCAAACTTTCTTCTTTTTATAATATTCGCGTTCCTCCTCTACACTGGCTGATTGATTTTTTTATCTGACTTGTAGTATATTTTGAATATTCTCAATACGTCTTCTATGAGGTTGAATCAAAAAGTAAGTTACACTCAGCACCATCTGTGGTCGAAGAGCGCCGACATCATTCGCCGTTTTTAAGGATGTTGCCTGTATGTCTGTAGTAATTGCAACGTATCATGATCCCATGTGTTCACGCGTTTACTGCGTACGCAAGAGTATTGTTGTCATGGCGCAACAATTGGTGGTACACTTCAAGTTGGAGATTCGTGGAACAATCCGTTTTTGTGGGCGAAAAGCTTAAATTGCACTGAAATCCATATGGAAATTGGGATAATGTGGTTTCTCGTCCTGCAATTGTGAAGTGGTGCCAGCAGTTCGAAAATGGGCGCTCAGATTTGACGGACGAATACCGCGCAGGAAGAACACCCACGTCCAACACTCCCGAGCACATTGCCCGCGTTAATGAGATGATTCTGGACAATCGACGAATCAGAATTAAAGAAACGCCAGAACGCTTAACGTTTCTTATGGGAGTGTGCCGACATGGTTGAGAAACGCTGGAGCGGATTTCTACTGCAGCAGCATGGAAAAGTTAATTTCAGACAAGCGTTTACAATTGTTGGGTGATTATATAAAAAAGTGAAATAAATGGTGCACGTTTCTTCAGAATGTATGGATGGGATCTTAACTTACATCTGTTTTTACTGTTTCAGAGGGTAACTTACTCATACGTACAAATCTGATTCGGAATTTAGGTGTCCGTCAAGGCTCAATTTTATCCCCGCTTTTGTTTAATCTGTTTATTAATGACATGCCATTTTCTTTATCCCCTTCTTCGACTGTCCTTTATGCTGATGATGTAACTTTATCTTTTGCGGAAATGTCTATCTCTAATTTATAAGCCACGATTAATCATGCCCTCTCTATTTTAAGTCAATGGAATTTTGTTAATCTTTTATCAACGTATTAATGTTCCCACAGAACTATCTATTTATCATAATTCTCATTTACTTGCCCCAACAACACCCTTTAAATACCTTGGTCTTCGCCTATCTTCCGATTTATCTTGGAATATTCATATCAACGCCTTGTCCAAAGCCCTCAGTCTAATATTAGGTATGATCTCCCTTCATCATCTTCCCCCCACGATATTACTCGCATTATATTCCTCATTAATACACTTCTTACTCTGTTATAGAATTCAATTCTGGGGGTCGACTTCGAATTTCAATTTAATTCGACTTTTTCAAATCCAAAAGTTGTTTATGCGAATTCTTCTAAAGCTTCGTAAACCTACACCAGTTTCACATTTGTTAAACTTTTATGGTGTTGCGATAGTACATCAAATTTAAATTGAGTTTAACTACATTTATGTATAAAGTAACCAATGATTAGTTAATTCTATCTTCCCGTTTCTCTATTCTCCACCAAAGTGAATTTCATCGCTATGACATTCCCTCAGCGAGTGCCATTAGAATTCCTCTTGAAAGATGTAATTACCAGCGGCGCTGTATTTCAAATCTGCTGTCATTAGATGTTGGTCTTCTTCACCAGATGCTATTCGCTCTTCCCTGACCATTGTCATTTTTAAAGATGGAATAAAAAATTTTCTAACCCTAACCCCAACTCTTGTTAATTTTATCTTTTTCCAGCAAGTAATATTTTGTTTTATTAGCAAATGGAATTTTATTTTTTTTTTTGTTAAATAGTCCATCCAGGACTACCTTTGTCGGCCTGGTGGCCTTACTGGCTTGGATAAAATTTCTTGACTTTTTGTACTTATACAATAAATAAATAAATAAATAAATAAATTAATTAATTAATTAATTAATTAATTCAAAACTTGGGTGGGGGATGGTCGGTATGGGGGATTTGTTAAGTATGTTCCCTTCAGTGCCTCTTTAACCTGATTTACGAAGATCTTAATGCTGCTTCTGTTATGTCGAGTTCAGCCCGACATATTTGGTGCTATATTTGATATTAATACAACCTAAAAAGTAGGCAAGGAGCGTAAATTGGCTATTAGAGTCGATAAGAAGAAGCACTTATCATTTTATGTGTGAAGTTTATCCGCTCTCGAATATTTTTGTGGCTCAAAGGAACTACAGTCGAACTCGGTTATAATAGTCGGGAGCAAAATAAATTTACGTTATAAATCTAGTTTACTTAATATACAAGTTTACACATCATTAGGATCAAATTGAAGGTTTATAAAAAATATTAAGATCAGATTTTACTTTAAAGCTTTAAAAAAGCCAAGGCTTTAAAAGCTACACATACAGATAAATAGATACAACATTACAAAAAATTGCCGTATAGTAGAAAGTTTTGAAGAAAGTTTCGCGCGTGAATTCGGTAACCAAAACATTTTTTCCGAATATCTTCTACAGAATAATAAAAATGTTGTAAAATTGTTTGTTCTCCTGACTCTGGAATATTTCCTAAGGACTTCTTCAAAGTTTGTAATCATTCCATCGACATTTTCTTTCAGTGAGTCTGAGTCTGCATGCTTCGAAAATGTTATTAAAAAAATATAGCATCTTAAACCAATTTTATTCAAGATTTTAAAATCTTTAAAGATTGGAACTTATCTTAACATATCTTTAAAGAACTTGATCAAAGAAACATTGCGTCAGTATTTTCCTCTCCCAACTGTAAGAATACGATTTAGTCCACTTCGTGATATTCTGAAGCTCGTACATGTACTAAATAATTCTTCTTTCTCTTGTGAGGGATCATTCAGAAGGACTTTGTCTTTCAATGTTCTAGGTATGTGAACCTCTGCATGATGCCTGTGAAATAAATTACGCATTCCGTCGCCTATTAAAAAGTATTCGTCGCGGCTACTCCTGACTTAACAATCGCATCAACACTAAAAGTTCTCCATCAAAGTGTTCTTAATAAAACACAGATTATTGCGTTAATTCCGCCACTATTTTGAATTTTTTTGCTTTTCATCGACATCTCTTAACGTGTTGGAAAAAATGTCTATGCATAAGTCTCATGGTGATTATGAGTCCGTAAGACCCTTACAAAGAAGGTTTTTGATCATTCCATCATTTACAAAATGGCCTTCGCTGGCCTTCATTTTATTCTTTGCTTAGACCGGATTAGCCTTATTAGTAAACATAGCATATACTACGTCTCCCTCAGTTTCAATTGTCCTGCACTAATGTTTTTCAAGGTACCGGAAGGACTCAGCGTCTCACCGTATTTATAACATACAGGGTGATTCAGTCAATTTCTGACCATTTCAGTACTATGATTTATTGACCCATTAATGTTTACAAACTTAGCATTTCAGTATGATATTTTAGGCAGTTCGGAGTTTTTATTCCCGTGGAAAAGTCTTGATGATATGCTCAATGTGGCCACCACGAACGTTTTGAACTGCTCGCAGCCGAATGGTGAAGTTGTTCATAATTCTATCCAGGATTTCTGCATCCACAAGGGTGTAGCAGTCGACGATGCTTTGTCGCAGCTGGTCTAAGGTTCTTGGTGCTGTAGTGAACACACTGTCTTTAAGGAACCCCCAGAGATAAAAATCACATGGGTTTAGGTCAGGACTCGTAGGGGGCCAAAGAAAGACACCCCCGAATCGATCTGGAAACCTGTTTGAAATTACACGATTTCCGAATTTCTGAATGAGAAAGTCTAGCATTTCATTAGTGGTGTGAGGCCTAGCCCCATCCTGTTGAAACCATTGATGTCGAAGCGGTATACGCCTCCTTCGCAGCTCTGGGATGAAGAAGCTACACTGCTATCGAATGATAACCCATCAATAATCCGGCTAATGCCAAAAGGATGAGTGCTTAATTTCAGCAGAGAAATACGAGATCGCCTAATTAAAAGTCCATCGACGCTGTGCCGAGTCAAAGTGTGATGGAGATAAGCCTGTGAAGTTACGGTGCCCTCAAAAAAGAACGGACCAATGATGCCTCTTTTGGAAATCGCGCACAAGTCATAACCTTTCGTGGATGAAGAGGTGACTTATGGATCTCATGAGGGTGCTGGGAACCCCAAAAACGAACGTTGT
>JAHWFO010027233.1:6076385-6092926 GCA_023313115.1 Rhysida immarginata
GGCGCCATTTTTCAACAATACGATTTTCATGCAGCGCCGTTGCAACAATACAAACTCCAACTATTTAGAAATTCGATATGGCGCTCATATTCTTTCAATTGTTTATCCCTAATGCACGTCATTCGAGTGAAATGGTCAGAAATTGACAGAATCACCCGGTACATTATATAATCAAAAGAATCCGAACACCTTTACACTTTTTTCTCCTGCAAGAAATAGGAAATTAATTTCGCATAAGTCCACTTTGGCAAGAAGTCTATTCCTTGTTTGTTGAAATGTTGGAAGACACGCTATTCTTCTAAAAAAAAACAAAAAAAAACCATTTGATCACTTGTTATCGTTGTGGGGTGGCTATTCATCTCAAAAGTGTACTATAGGATTGAGATCCGAACTCTAAGAAGGTCAGTCGTATTCCTAACACTCATGTTAGCAAACGAGCTTGCACTTTATGAAGGGGAAACGCGCATGTTGAAACAAGAATGGGATCTTATCAAGCTGTTCCCACAATATGGACACAATGAAGTTGTTTAAATTGTGAAAATAAGCTTCACGTAGCAGGAATTAGCTGGCTCTGGCTGACCTCCAAACCATTATGTCCTCGCCACCAAAGTTGTGGCACAAGTTGGGTAAATACCGTTCCTCACTCCATACACGATCCGTTCATCGTACTAACATTTAGTTCAGCGTAATTTGTCGCTGCATAAGACACGCTGCCTTTGTTCAAGAGTCCATTTTCGTCGAAGTTTACTCCACTTAAGCGATGCTTGGCAATGACCGCGTTAATGTTCAGTTTATATGCAGCTGCTAGGCAATGAAAACTCGACATTGATGTTGCATCCGGAGGCATGTTGACCTCCGATCTGTGCGATTCCGTTTCGCCCTCTTCAGACCGTATATATGCATATATGCAGCTTTCGTGATATCTGTCTATCAGTTGGAATGGTCTACTAGGTCTTGATTATGCATGTTTTCACTTCGCAGTGATCTCATTTATGGTGGAGGATATCGTAGATATAGGGTTACTTGCACTGAGCTTGCACTGTAACGCAAATGGCAGAAGCCATTACAGCACTTTGATATCAAGGGTTGGGGCAACAAGATGCGGGTGTTTAATCGTAGGTCAAGTTTTTTGATCATACACTTTTTAATTAATAGTGAAAAACGAAAGAAATTTACGCGACCTAAGATCAAACTAGGGATTACCTCTATCAATAGGGTCATCTCAGATAAGGGTAGAGTAAGGCTGAAATCGACTCACAGAGCGGAAACGACTCCTTTCTAAGCCATTAGAAAGCTGATGAAAAACTTCCAAGTTATCCATGGTTCGATTCCAGGTTGCCGAATTTTTTTGCTTTTGTTTTTCAATCGTAATTATCTAATAATGGAACATAGCTCCAGAATTTATTCTTTACTTTGTCTTACCCTGCTGGTCTACTCTGCTATAGGCCCCGCACTAGTTTAATCCTCTCATGTCTTTGATAGTAGACTAACTTATGGAATGGAGAAGACTGAATTAAGTCCCTTTGGGTTGAATCAAACCAGGGGCCTGTTTGTCATCATTAAGGGCTTGAAATGACATGCGCATTATAATTTTTGAATTACTTGATTATGTTCTCGTACAAATTTAATTCTTAGGTAGCACTTCTCAATTTGAATATTGAATCTTAAAGCTTCAGGAAAGTTAAGAGTTAAAGCCCTAATTTATGTTAACTTCTGTAGTCTATTACTGCTAGGACCGAATGGTTCATAAGTTTTGAAAAATTGCACTGGCTATGCTATCTTCGTCTTTAGTAAGTTACTGAAATATAATGTAATAACAGAAGGAATTTACAAAATGAATGTATGTTTGCATTTGATGCCAACATAATTGATGAAAATGATATAAAAGCATTAACCGTTATATAGTTTATTGGTACCACTTAAGTACCAGTATTAAGCATACTTATTTTTATTATCATCCTTAAAGTTATCACACAGCTTTTAAAGAGTATACGGAATCTATTATCATATTCTGAAATTTTTATTTCGTAACAGCCCAATAGTGATGGCGGTTCATTAAAATCATAAGGAATAAATTAACTTTTTAAAGCCAAAAGATTAAAAAAAAAAGTAGCAAGATAATTAGCTGCTTAAGTACTGTATCATTAATCATTTAATAATTTAACTCAGCTTCCTTTGTCTAAAATAACACTTCACTATTCGAATTGAACAAAACAACCAAGTCTTTTAAGTTTAAATGCCTTCGCAAAAACAACGACTGAATTGAGTCGCTCACCCCTATTCAAGCATTGAATAACGGCGCTGTGATGATTCAATGATGTTGACGGAAGGGAAGAAGATATTTTTCTTTTTTTCCTTTTTACTGTTCCACTGAAAGGAAATGAGGTCAGACGACACCCCCGCCCCAAACGATCTCCCCATTTTTATTCCACCCTTTAGACGATGGGAATTCCTTCGGTTCTCTTCGTTCCTTCCTTTTGTTTCTTGACGTAATAAGGACTTGAATGGCCCGAGTCTCGTAAACCATTTGCACTGCTCTGATCTGATTTTAATCTTGTCAGAACAAAATGCTTCTTCAGTTTCAATTGAGTAGATAATAAGCGATGACACTTCTCTACACTTCTCCTCTTTTATTTACATGTATTTATTTTCTGTCGACAGTTAAAGGGATAGTGTCCAGGTTAAGCTGTACCATCTCAAAACAGAAAGGGGTGTATTCGACATAAGAAAATAGCTTTTGTTTAATCAATAATATGTTTAATCTATAGCGACTCAATTCTTTTTAGCTACTTTTTAAATTTTTTTTATTATTTAAAAGAAATTGTATCGTTTTAGACGCTTTTTTTTTGCAAGACTATATAGGGAGAAATATCAAAACATAAACATTGAATATCCGCCATCTTTTGAGGGCATCGAGATCCATGGCTGCCATGGCTCTGAACTTAACCCATTGTTATACAATACATCCAAACACGCAACAACTCGTTACCATCGTTATACAATAACAAGTCGGGCAAAAACGGCGCACTTCGATGAGTAGCAGTATAGGATTGCCTTCCTCTTGCCCTCAAAAAATGGCAGCTGTACCCATCATTCAATGCGAAGATATTTTCCCCTATAGCATGAATCCCTGAATTGCCCATCCACATTGACAGAATAAATAGGAAATACTATTACTATCTTTTCAAAATTTAATTACTGATAATATGAAATGCAACACAAAATAAGCCAATTTCCTTTATTAATGGAAGAAACCTTCTATTTAGAAAATTACAAAATTAATATGGAAAGTTTTCAAGAATTTTCCCCGTACGAAATTGTATCGACTCTCCGCTCTTTTTGAAATGTCTCACTGTTGCTCAATAGTGAAATAAATTTATTGGCTTTTCTAAGAACACGCGTTTCTCTTTCAGAAACTTTCGCATTGATATTTTTGGGCCTAGAACGCATTCTCGTAGAGAAATCGATAGAAACTCACATTAGCTTAATTTCATTTCATTGACGAAGTGCAGACAGAAGAAATGTCTAATGATGATAACACACCAAATAAATATCTATGCAAATCAATCATTTTCCATTAATTAGCTATTGCTGTCGTGAGGACGTGATCAGTTTCGTCTAAAGTCTAAATTAAACATTTGATAGTATACCCTGATATTTCATAGAAAATCTTACAAGCTAAAATTAATATTCATGTAACAAGTTGAAAATTAATAATTAATAAAAACAGTAAGGACACTAAACTTATTGGTGGAATTATTAACGTGGAAAAGAATACTGATTCTCCAGATTCAAATCGTCTTGATTTTTATATTTGTTATATTCTCTGCAAATATAGGAACAGGATTGAGAATCTGTTTATTGCTGTATGCTCTCCTTTTGAGCTATTGTATAAACTGTTCATTATAGGACCATCGACAGTGTTAAATGCTACCCTGCTTGAATAAACGTTCTAAATATAATACGATTAGTAAACCTCAGTCAGATGTTGTCAGTAACGAAATAATCATTGAAAATAAGTTAAAGATACGGAATAGTTGTTTTTCGGAACACTTCAATAGAAGTAGGTGGAAGAAATTATGAGACGAACCATTACATGTTTATCTTTAAAAGCCGATATCATCATTAGTTTACTACAGAACATAATCTGTTTTTTTTATTGTACAAGTTTAGCATAGGACGGGATACGAAATTAACCAATGAACAGCAAGCACAAATTACAGGTTGTGAAAACTGCGGAAAAGTGAAAAAGATTGCTGCGTTAATTGGCAAGTTGAAAACCGTCGTCCATAATTTCCCTAGTGATCCTGACGGTTATGGCACTCTCCTCATACGGGAAGACCATCTCTGATTTCTGCAAGAGACAAACGTGCCATCCTCTGAATGTTGCTCTAGTGGTGGTAGACGCCAACCTCTAGCATTACGTCATCCCTTAATTTTCAAGAGTCAACTAGAATCATTCTTACCTGAAAGTGAAGTCAAAGCAAATCTTAACATTGAAACATAAGGAGACTAAGCTACCTTTGGAAAGCAGAGGATATGTGGATTCATGTCATCTTTAATGACAAAAAAGTTTAACTTAGACGGACCTGGTTGTATTAGATTATATTGGGATGATTTGAGACAGACAGAGGTCTATTTTTCGAGGAGAAGGATTCGTTAGGATTTGGGTGTCTTTCTCTGCTCAGGGAAAATCGAGTGATGCATTTGTTAGCTCAAAATCGTCTCTCGCCGTGATCCTTTTAACTTCAGTTGAGAGTGACGTCATGAGTGAAGCGGTTGCCGTTCGTCCGCATGAAGAAATAGTTCCTATAATTTCCTGTATATAAAGTTCAAAATTCTTTCTGAAATCATATTTCATATTTTTTCTCATTGATATAATAAAAAATCTGCGTATAAAAAAGCCATTTGACGAAATGAAAAAAAATAAATAAACAAAACAAACTCTGACTGTAGTGGAGATTATTCGAATGCAAGATGGCGGCGTCTAGTTCCTACGTGAACCTACGTGAAGAACGTTAAAGGAAAACGTTACCACAGTGAAGCGAAGCAGACTATACTTAACATTTACGGCAAATTGGTAGAACAGAAATCCGTAAATCAGTAAGTGACATCGTAGATTTGGTTACGGATTCAACTGGAGTCTCGGCAGCGACAGTCTACAGAGTCAGGAAGGAGCTGAAGAAGAAAGGCAAGGTGTCAACACCGAAGAAGTCTGTGAAACGAAATGTCGTTAAAGACTCTTTCAGCACGAGGCCAACGAGAAATACAAGGCTCTGACGCGGAAAAGTCACGTGACCATAGCAGTCCGACCAACAATCCAACCTTCATTGTTTTCAACAAACGAAAAAATACTAATTGTTTAAATCCAAGTTGGAAACAATGACGCTTACATTGTTATTCGGACTACTATGGTCAGGTGACTTTTCCGCGTCCAGGCCTGTCTTTCTAGTTGGCTTTGTTTCAGCAAGTATGACGATTTTGCTAAATCAGCCATTCGATTAAAAGTACACCACTATTTTTTCGTAACGAATGCTCCACATTAAACCGTCTGCTGAGAGACGTAAACGCCGATGACGACTTACCAACGAAATCGCGAGCAACGCTCCATCGCTTGCTCCTACATTTCGGGTTCACGTTTGAGAGAAGCCATCGTGATTCTATATTGATGGAAAGAAATGACATTATTTTATGGCGTCATAAATACCTGCGTATGATTAAGAAGTATCGAAGAGAGGAGAGATTAATTTATTACTTGGACGAAACGTGGTGTTATGCTGGTCATTGTTTGAATAAAGTCTGGCAGGATAAAACTGTCGTTTCAGCACGAGATGCCTTTCTTAAGGGGCTATCCATTGGCTTAAAGAAACCGAGTGGGACGGGGAAAGACTGATTCTTTTGCATGCAGGCAGCGAGTACGGCTTTGTGGAACATGCACAACGTTTATTTAAATCCAAAAAGACAACTGATTATCACGACGAAATGAACGGGGAATACTTCGATAATCATTCCTGTCATTACAACAGTGTCATCTTTTAAGCGTCCATCATTCTTCCTTACTTCTTCTTTGTTTACTTCGCAATGTTGCGCGGGAAGAATCTACCAATCACAAATGAAGAGAAATTCTTATTCCTCTGTACTACCAATCGCCTTTCATTTTTTCAAATTTGAATTGTGTTTCAATCAGTTATATGTTCATATCGCTCTCTCACCCCTGGTGATTGTTTTTAGAAGTCTCTCCCCTCTTTCTCTTTGCCAACGATCTCTAATCGTTGCTATGGCAACTCGGAGGCAGGAAGCCAGTCTGCCTATTGACGGCACAAAGCCAACTAGAAAGACAGGCCCGGACGCGGAAAGTCACCTGATCAAAGAAGTCCGAGTTACAATGTAACCATCATTGTTGCTATCTTGAATTTTAATAATCAGTATTTTTTAGTTTGTTAAAAACAATGAAAGTTTGATTGTTAGTAGGACTGCTATGGTCAGGTGACTTTCCGTATCAGGGCCCTTGTATTTCTCGTTGGCCTCGTTGATGGCAGCAATAAACTCAAGTTTCAAAAAAAAAAAAACAAAAAAAACAACGGGCGATTCTGAATGAAAATACTTACAAGTTAGAAATACATGTGTTAATTAAAATATTTGTAATATAACGTTTTAAAATAAATGAGTAATAGGAAATGCTAAATACACATATTCAAATATAATTAATTGTTTGAATCTGTTGTGAAATCCTGCCATGTCACAATTTAAACACTTCTTAAATACGTATTAATAAAAAAATAACCTGCACGCTTCTTGTATTTGTCTTTAATGGTGAAATTTCATAATACAAACAGTAATTATATATTTTTATTATAAATATTAAGAACTTTCGACGTTAACAAATAACATGAATGAAAAAAAGAAGAATATTTTTGTTCATCCATGAAAATATAATAAAGCATTTTAAAAACACTAATGTATTTTAAAATTATTTTTATTTTACACTTTTTATGTTTTTTTGTCAAATTACACCACAGGGAAGGAGCACTTCTCTATCTGAGGTTTTATTGAGTAATACGAGATTTCAAACAGCAATCAATTGTTTTTATTTACACTTCGTATCAAAATCTAAACAACAATCATTACGCTATTTAACAGAGAAATAAAAGAGATGGTCGAGTTTGCACGAAGAAGATTAAAATATTTTAAAAATTACTTTAAAAAAACGATATCTGACAGATACCATTCGACTTTTCTATCTACGCGATTATGATTGGATTATAGGAAGGTCTAATATAGTAGTAGTCTAACGGCGAAGGATACGATGTTGTGCACTATGGTAAGCGACCTATTCCGTGACGTCACTCTCAACTGAAGTTGAGACGAGGTATAGATATTGGCTACTTCGATTCCAGAGAATTTTCTGGCCAATCAAATAGCTGTATTAGCGCTCTGTCATGAATTTCTTCACCACTTTCGATGTGTCACAGGGGCTAGGTCTTGCTGCAATATCCCAATACTGTCAGAATACCTCTTTTCCAGCTCTGGAACAACTTTCTTTCGTAGAATCTCAATTATATTGTGGCAAGCGCATCATTCCATCTATTGGCTGCAAGCTTCCGACACCATCATAACTGAAGCATCCCCAAAACAACATCTCCGAGAACGTGCTTTATACAAGGGTGTAGAAAGCAAGAAAGTTGTCCTTATTTGTATTCTAATGAAAAAGATGCAATAAGTTTTTTTCCATTTGGAGATTATATTTATAAAATAAATTTCTATACGATGAAAGCAAAAATAAATTCAGATTCTGTAGATGAAAACAAAACTCTTAATAGCGAAGTGACTATATGATTGACTGAAATTTTAAATCTAAAATAAAAGATAGTTTTAAATCTGTAATTATTCGATATACTATGAAATAAGTTTGGCACATTGTGATATTTTATGCTTGAATGCATAAATAGTTTCTGTTATAGTCACCCGTATTCATAGATTTTAAATTACAGATGACGTGAATTTCTTAACGGAGAATTTTTAAAGTTGAAACGTTGTTGTTACATAAGTCTTCTATGGCATAAATTATGATACACACATTTTTCTTTTATTTTGCTTTTAATTAATAATCATTTGTCAATGCGCCTTTCATAGCTCCAGTTTCCCCTTTAAATTCGTTCTTGCCTTTTGAAGCATGTTCAGAGTCACTTGGCAGCTTTTAGTTCTTTCTTTCATGCTGTGCTTTATGAGGGAGAGTCAAAAAGTAACCTTAATAAGGCAGTAAAAAGAAGTCAGTGGCAATATTAAGGTTACTTCGGTGACGCTGCCCCGTAATATTTCAAGCCCGCTGTTGAACAAAGACCTTTGTTTGAAAAGTTTATTTAATTTTGATACACATATTTATTTATTATCGACCGGAACATTGCTTCTTGGTCTTTTTTTAAGTCAAGATAAAGCCTCTTGTAATTATTTCTCAAATAATTTTTTTCTCTCAGGCTTTCGAATGGCTGCTCTTTTAATATTTTATTTTTCAGAAACGAAATGGGACATTGAATTAAGTTGTTTGTCTTTTCTGAATGTACTTAAATGTCATCAAGACTTACATTATTAACAAGAAATGATAATTGAATGATATCAATAATAATATTGTGACTTTCTTGATTGATTAAGGTAAACGTTCTACTGTAAAATCGAATCTTTTGTAAAGGAAGAAGCTAAAAATAACAACAAAAAAAGTAAAGAAGTGAATCACTTTTACTAACGATTTTCATTGGTATTTATTTCATATCTCACTCTTAATAGAAGATAATTTTTTAAACTGTCTTGAAGTGAGCGTTTTTCTCGTCTGCGATCAAAGAGCAAGGTAATTCGAGACTACATTTTAAAACTTCACTAAAGTTTATATTGCTTATATTATTGCATAATAAGAAAAGATGTTATTTTATAATTGAAATGATTTATCATTTAATTTAAACTATTTGTGTTTGTCTTTCTTAATTCTAAAACTGCTTTTAAAAAAATTGATGAATTTTAAACTCTTCACACTTAAATTATAATTAACTCATTTTTAATTTATTAGCTCGATTTTAATAATTGAGATGATGATTCTTGAATTGAGTAATACCCAAAGAGTAAAAGTGGTTGAAAATTTTTTAAATAAATTTCTTGCCAATATGTTTAGACAGTGTTTAGGACAATAGAACCCAAATCCATAAGTTAAAAAGAAGAAATCGACAATTTTGAGCAAAATTTCTTAAAATTTTCATTCAAAACAAAATACTTCAAAAAAATTAAATTTCAGAATTAATGTTTTTAGGAGTAAAATTAATGAATATTGGTTCTGTATTATACCGATAATGCTTTGAAGTTGAAATGTTGAAAAAGTTTTCAACTTCACAGTATTCAGACATGTTCTTTAGTGATAATGGCGACCGACAGCCGAAACAATTCTTTTTATCATTCATTATTAAAATAAGGTCTATACAGGGTGAATACAAAAGTCTGAACCCCCCTTTTATTTTTTGAACCGAAGCAGATATGTCAATTTTGATGAATCCAATGAAAGCTACAAACAGTTCACCAAGCTACAAACAGTTCACCACGTGATTGTGGATGATTGGTTGTTTCGATTTGGATGATTTTTTTTTTGTTTTATTTGTTTTTTTTATGCTGAACAAGTTTGCAACTGGATTTTTTTCTCTATCCCTTACGGTTTTTGAGATAAATTTTGAATGTGTCCTAATTTGCATATTTGGGATGATGAAAAGGCCACCCACAACTTCCTATTTATTGGATTCATCAAAATTGACATATCTGCTTCGGTTCAAAAAATAAAAGGGGGGTTCAGACTTTTGTATTCACCCTGTATATGAACAAATTTAGTATATCATTGAGATTCTACAGTATATTCCCTTTAATAATGTTTTTATCTTAAATTTCCTCAAAATTTACTATAAAAAACAGACACTGATTATAAAATTTAGGTTTTCGTTTTTGTCTAAAATTAATGGAGATGTTTAAAATATTGCTCTAATTATCGCACCTATGATAATTCGTTTTCTTTTTCTGCAAACAGATGACTGGTACGTAAACAGGTAAATTTTAATTTTTAATAATTTTAATAAATGTAAACTTCTTCTTCAGTCTTATATCTTTGCAAATTTAGGAAAGTTATTAAGTTTTGTTCTAATTTCAAATGTACGAGGGAGACCGGGGCCAGTATAGTACAGGGTTAAGGTTTACACATTCCCTATAATTCATTTACCGTTGGTCGGAGCGCGCCGCCTTTGAATCGAGGAGAAACGTTAGAACCCCCATGTACCCTCAAAAAAGTCTGGAGTCAGTCTCATATAAAAAAAGTGAAATAGACAACTTTTTCTAATTTTTCTTCTGGTAAATTTTCGCACTAATGTATTGGCAGTTACAAGAGTTGTACCATTAGATCATCATAACTCATTATTGCTTATCCTGTTAAACTGTTATTCTGCGGTTATTTTAAATTATTGAGTTGATTGTTAACCTTATGAACAAAACTTAGAAACTCAGTTTTAACCAAACCATGGCGATGGGGCAGGTTTGCACTTGAAACATGGGGCAGATTAACAGACTGTTTGAGGCCATATAAAAAGTCAAAACCTGGAGAACAGTGTTTACAATGCACATAATCACTGTATTACAACAGGTAATTCAGTATATTTTGTATCCTGTAAATTTGAAATGTGTGTATCCTGACTGATTTGTATTCACTGAATTAAACGAAGTAATAAATATTGTAAATTGCTTGAATTTTATTTCTAATATAATTTATATTTCATTATATTAAATATAAATGTGTGGAAACTAAGTATTGTGTAATCCAGCCCCGGTAAATTTAAAGTAAGCTAAAGGCACCATACTGTACCTTAAAGTTTAACTAATGAATAGAAATGAAAATTGAGTGAAATAACCGCGGGTTCGAATCCAGCCGCTGGCCAGCGTAAGCTATGAGGCCATTAGGCAGACTTGATCTGAGATTTGATTCCTCTGTGGCTATTGAAATAGATTTATACCTAAAAATACAAAAATAATAAGGAAAAAGTGTGTAAACTGCCCCGGTCTTCCCTATATTTAAAACTGTATGTTTAAAACTGTATTACTTTGCAAAAGTTAGTGACTCTCTTCCATACTCATTTATTTGGCCATGGGAAAAGTTTTTGTTAGACTCCGGGGATTTACTACTTTCTAGTAATTCATAAGACTAATCTTGCAACTAATTTATTAAGAGTCGACTGTTTTTGATAACCATATTCACATAGAAGCAGATGATAAAATTGTTTCTCTGTCGATGAGTTCTTTTGTCATAAATATTATTATCAAAGGAATCGTTAAAGTAAACTTAACCCTTTCGATTTTCTTAATGTTTCAATAATTTGTTTGTAATAGAGAAGACCTTGTTTAAGTGGCATGATGGTCAGAATCACTCCGCCGTTGACCTTTGCGATGTGCCATTTAACTGCCCGTGGATATTAATTTGGACGGATCATTTCACTAAACGCTAATACCAGCACAGTGTTAAAGACAAACTTGAGATGAGCTTTTCATATATTTTTATAAGCTGATCGACGCAGATAGAAGTCATGCACTTTAAAAATAAAAAAAAGAGAACCCAATTTGAAATTAGCAATTATAGTAATAAAATTCAAATTTCCCCGCTATGAAGAGGGAAGCGAGTAAAGTGTCGTTCGGGGAGGGATCCGTAAACGGCGGCGGGACTAATGAACGACGGAGGAGCCACGACCTCGGAAAGACTTTTGCAGAAACACGAAAAGCCTTTCGGGATACATAATTAACTGATGACGAAGAAAGACTTTTAATAGCTCTAGCCGGGCTTTTTTCTCCGATTCTTAATTTGCATTTTCTGCGAAAATGAGTTTTCAGTTGGAACTATTTCTCTTCTTTGAATATTAATCAAATGTGCTCAGAGGAACCATACGAATTCGAAACCGAGTTGTCAAAACTGAAATGGTTTCAAACTTTAACATCATTTTGCTCTAAGCGCAGTAAGGGTTGTTCCGTTGTGATAAATTTTACGATGAAGTTGTTCCGTTGTGATAAATTTTACGATGAAGTCCAATTAAACATGAAATTTACCAACAGAAAATGAGAACATTAAGATAAGAGTATCTATAGGCTCTATTTTCATTCACTTTTCGTTAAGAGAATCTAATCAATTATAAAGACCTGTTGGGCAATGCTTTTTTTTTATTTTAATGAAGCGAATTGGCTGCCACATTCAACTTTGTTATCCAGAAATTTACACTCTCCTTTGATGATACTAAGGATTTGACCATACTCCATAAGTATGTTTGTCTGCATCATTTTAGCGCTATTTCCGACTGGATGTGAACGTAATCTAGAATTTTGATGATTTTTTTTGTTGTTGTTGTTTTGGAAATTCGTTATTGGAGATAACGTTAGAACATATTGTGCGAAGACTAACCTTTGTATCAGCTCCATGGTGCGATTACGGCGATGAGCCTTCTGCAATCGTTGTACAATTGAACGACATTGCCTTTTAGTTTTTATAAAAAGTGTAAGTGTTAAACTGCTTTCACACTAGAAATTTCTAAATATCGTATTAAATTTCTCTTTTAATTCTTTGTAAGAAAATTATTAGCATTACCCGACTTTTTATTTTTACATTTTCCCTGTCTGATTATATTCATTATAGCTGCCTTTTATTATTTTTATTATAGTGGATCTAAAAGAAATATTCTCCGAAACTGAAGAGCTAACAAATTCGTCTCCCAGCTCCTTTTTGTCGTATGCAGTTGCTCTCTTGTGGTGAAACGGAGAAATAATATTTTTTACTTCTTTCAAAACAAGCAGCTTTCTGCAGAATGAATGAACTTTCCATCTAGGCAGTGCGTCTCGGATTTCCCCCGTTAATTATGCGCATTCAGCAACAACAACAGTGATTAATTGGAAGAACTACTTTAGTGCTGATTTAGAACGATTTTTTAAAAAAGTCTCTTTTCCATCCAAATTAAAAACCAAAAAATGTCTTTTAAATTTACTTTCGTTTCGTATCATTAGGCGCCCCTGTTCATTTTCTAATTAATATAATAAGTTGAATTCCTATACGATAAGGATTTAATCTAATCTCCCGCTGATATCCGATTTCACATGACTAAATCCGTGCGACTTCTTTACATCCGGACCCTCGTTTTAGCGAAGGAAAGAGACGGAAATAGGAGGGAGGAAAAAACTTCATTAAACTGTTTTAGTCGTTTTTACATTTCGGTACCACAGATGCTTCCAAATGAACACCACAAGAAAGAAAGCGTTAGCAACAGTGAGAGAAGGACAGAAGACCGGCGTCTTTGTTTAGGTTCGGCAATTCGTTACAAGGTTTTTGAAGAGACTAAGGATTCTGACAATTTATTGATAACATTCTCCCTCTCCTGTTTTTGCGACCCTTGGAACTGTTTGCCTTTATGAAATGGAAAGAAACTGATGGAGGGAAAGGAGGAGCGAGAGTGAGAGAAAGAGAGAGGAAAAAGAGGGGGGTTTTCAAAAACTTCCAGAATTATCTCTCGGGTTCAATGAACCTTATGTACCTTTTGCTCTCTTCCGTTTCTCTCTAACGATCGGTGATAACGAAACGAAATCCGGAGACGAATCGAACGGAAGCCACTTGTTCCAGGACGGCCATCTTTGGGGGGCCATTAGACACCTCACTTCGTCTTTCTTTGCGGCGAGATAAAAATAGTGTAGCGGATGAGAAAATATATAAAGGAGAAAAAAGGAAGGGGGGGGGGGCGAGTTAAAAAAGAAAAAAGCAAACGCCGACTTGCATCAGTATTTCGTAAAAACAGAATCCGCGATAAAACGCTGAGACGGGGGACGGGAAAATTGAAATTAAAGAGCGTTTTATTTATGAGGCCCCCGTCAATCTCTCATCATTCTCCCTCTGTCGTCCGAAATAGAAATTTTACGACCGAAAAAAATAACGACATTTACGTTTACAGAGACACCCAATTAGTTCTGACTTTCAGACGTTTTTACTCGTTTATCATTCCTAATTTTACTTCTTTATCTTTTGGAAATATTGCTAATTAGAATCAGCAGAATCATTTGGATACTCCCTTGATTGTGAACGAAAATTTAATTAATAGAGATACTGTGATGATCGTTATACGTATTATTTAACGAGCGAATGCTGTTGGGTTTATTTTTATATAAATTTAAAGTAAATTTTCAAGCATGAAATAAATGGCAGTTTTAAAGGTTTTATGGTATTATTAAAATAAATAACAGAAGCGTACACCGGTGAATAGGATGAAACTCATAGCAAAACGAATATTTCTTATTCCATAACGAAAAATAACCATTGAAACGCTGAAAACACGCATTTCGGCAGCAACGCCAACGTCATTCAGCAGGATGAAAAAAAGAATTTTTTTTCATCTTGCTGAATGATGGTAGCATTGCTACCGAAATACGTGTTTTCAACGTTTCGATTATTCTTCGTTGTGGAAAAAAGACATTCGTTTTGTTATTAGTATTATTTAAAAAAAAATAAAAAAAAAAAACAGATAAAATTAGGGCAATCATTTTTTCCCCAACGAATTAACTTTCGTTTTTGAACTGAATAAAATATCGCTTATCGAAAAGCAATCAACACAGATTAATGGTTGCTTTAAATAAGGCCTGTGTGGTAACTCTTGTTGAATATTTCATTATATGAAGAAACATTTTTGAAAAAAAACCCAACTAATCAACAAGGTGTTGTTAAAGATCAGGCACACGCAAACTCTTTGAAACTTTCGAATATCAAACTTCATCAAACATTTAAATATTGACTTTAGTTTGTCCAACGAAAGAAAGAATGATCTATTTTTTATTCTTGCAAAAACTGATTAAAGTAAATCTTAAATTATTTGCATTTATTACCATTATAAGTCCTATGTTCTGCTAACAATTACAACATCATGTCATAATGCATCTGAGTAGGTAACACTACCATGTAAGGAAAAAAATTGGGCTACATGATCCCAATCAATCGACGCCAAACATTCTTTTCAATACACAAATCCATTGCTTCATCCACGGTCTTTATCTTCATAAAATCTCCCCTTTTCTTCAAACTTTCAAACCGTACAAACATTAAGCACTCCACTAGTTGTTCTTTCACATGACCTTCTCCCACATTTGCCATCCACACGAATAGCAAACAATCGCGAAGCTAGCCGTTCGTCGCTAATTCGTTCATGCAAAAATCATCTCAAAGTACCTTACATTTCTCTTTCTTTCACTTTTAACCTTAACATCACCACTTGGAACATTACACATTTACTCAGGCCAGCCACACTTCTTAAATTTCATTTTCACTGTACCCAGATTTTTCTAAACGCTCCACCTGCAAGTCCCATAAGTTACCTTTTGATAGCATATCTTCTTACACACATGGATGAATTTTCTTAGTAATGAATAAATAGTAATAAAATTGCGAATTCATATTTTAGCTCACCGCATCATCCCATCAACTTGTTGTATCCCAGATGGCGAAAGCGTCCGCGTCATTTTTGATATGCTACTGGAACGGCTCGGTAGATTTCGACCAAAAACACAGAGCATTTTGTCCACGACTTATCTCGTATGCGACAACGAACACCAAAGCTCGGCTGGCCAAGGGGCGAATGAAAGTTGAAAATAATTGCCAATACACAAAGCTGCCCTACAAGGCTTTGCCTTACTATTTGATCAAGCTGGCCCGAATTTCCAATCAGCATCCTGTCCTGCCAAGTCTGTAGGTGCAACTCTGTATTATTGGTGAATTTCTTGAGAATACGAACAAGGGTATAATATTTTGAAAAGAATATTAGAAATAATAATAATAGTCTTCCTCGAGGAATAATATTTTGAAAAGAGAACTCTTTAACGATATTTAATCATTAAGAGAGAATAAGACTTAATCAATCGAGAGAATAAAAGTGGTTTAAACAAAAAAGGGGCTTTGTTGAACAGTGATATTGTAATTATTTCAGTGTTTGCACAGAATGTTCCTTGTACTAATTTTAAAATTTTAAAATTTGCTTAAGCTGAGACCATTTTAAGAATATTTTTTGTTTTGCTTGCTGTTTCTTGTTTTACTTCAGGAAATGCATATTTAAGTATGGTTAAAGCTAAGGTAAGTCGGGGTAAGGTGGATAAGTTCAAGCCAAATTGACAATTAAAAAAAAAATTGTAAATGAAAAAAATCAAATTTTATTTTAAAATACAGGGTCTTTATAATTAAAGTTACATTTTGACATGGCCATAAAAAAAAACGACTGGACCAAAAGCTATAATACTTGATAATAAATTTACAAGAAGGCATGGGAAGTTCATACCCACCAAAAAAAAATTAGTTCAAAAGGTCACAACCAGCATGGAATGGCGCTCTATGCAATATTCGTATACGAAATTAGACACGAAGACAGAGGTTAACAAGTCTTTAATCGTTACTGAAATTAGTTACATGACTACAATTATTTTTAGTAACGATTAAAGACTTGTTAACCTGTGTCTTCGTGTCTAAT
>JAHWFO010027233.1:6112926-6191206 GCA_023313115.1 Rhysida immarginata
ACATAGAGGAGAAATGTGAGTATCAGATACAAAAAGAATTTTGAAAATCGGTTAAAAAATAAAAAAGTTACAGCCATGGCGGCATTACTTTTCAGCCCACCCTCGTATATACGTAATAACAATAATACATGCATAAATATATACATACATACATTGTATACATTTGCATTTTCATCAGTTATGTTTTGCTCTGCAACTGACAGCAATTCAGTGAGCGCCCAACCGGTAGCGCTAGTATCCATCTATGAGTACATCGCACATGAAATTTAACATTGCGGAAATTACGAGTCCTTATTAATTTAATGATTCTGGCTAATGTATACAATTGTTTAAGTCTTGTTCCTGAAACCGTTCATAGAATGACAGAATATTACAGTTCTGCAAATCTTGCACACATCGTCGCTTCTTCTAGTGTTTGCTCTGTGAGGTGTTCGTTATCTGAACGTGTGTTCTTTACCCGAACATAAAAATCTTTCGCGAAAGGTTCGTTATCCGATTTGTTCGTAATCCGAACTGTTTGTTAACCGATCAGCCACTGTACTAGTGAAATTTTTAGAAATAGCCAAAACAAAAATACACAATTTCCTCTTCATGTGGAAAGAGTAGAAATTAATTTTATTTCCATTCAGAAGAGGCTTGCTTTGGCTCTCGTAATGTCTCTAGCACGTGAAGGTGATTATTATCTAAGGCATGTTCAAATGAAAGTGATTCAAAGGGCACTGAGACGGATTAAATGAAAGTATTAATATTTATCTTTGTTTATATAAAAGAAGAACATCTTATCGTCACTATTATAGACGCGCAGTCCTAAAAGAAATCTCCACCTGCCGCAATACAGGACTCCCACTGGGACAACAATCGGCTAATACCGTCCGCAAAGAAGTCTCTTTTCTGCTGCTTTCTGAACCATGCCCGAACAGCGTCCTTAACCTCCTCATCATTGGCGAATCGTCGACCTTTCAGTACCTTATTTAAATGACCAAACACATGAAAATCACATGGTGAGAGGTCCGAGCTATAAGGAGGGTGTGGCAGAACTTGCCACCGTATTTTGGTTATTGCTTCCTGCACCAGTCTCGCAACATGTGGCCTAACATTGTCCTGGAGGAGGATAACCCCTTCACCGAGCTATCAGGACGCTTGTTTTTCACAGCTTGACGCAAGTTCTGGGGTGTCTTGGTGTATGCAATAGCAATAATACGGGTTTTGGGTTCCATAAACTCCAAAAGCAGAGGACCGTCGGAATCAAAGAAACATCGTAAGCATAACCTTCCCGGCCGAACTTTGCGACTTGAATTTTTGGTGACGATGGATGCTTCCACTGCATTGTGGATACCTTCCCGGAGAGTTCCCAATAATGGCACCATTATCCGCAATAATCTCATCTACCGCGATAATCTTCTTCAAAAAAGCTTCCCCTCACGACTGTAACGTTCCAGACGATCCAAATAGCAGCCGAAACGCAGCCCTTTGTGCTCTTCCGTGAGCATTCGGGATACCCACTGACAGCAGATCTTGCTATATCCCAGGTTTTTCACTACAGCATATGCGGAACCAATACCACGTTGTGATCATTCGCAAGTGACCGTATGCTGATCCGCCTGTCCTCACGAATTGAATTATCACCGGTCATCTATCTTCAATTGATCGGTGATGACCACGTTTGCTTGCCCGGACATGGTTTATCAGCCGTTTCCACACGACCATCATGGAACATTTTGGCCCAACGCACCACGGTTGCTTTCGAGACACATGCTTCTCCATAAACATTCAACATACGAGCATGAATGTCAACTGGTGGAATGTCCTCAGCTGTCAGAAACATTATCACCGCTCGTTGGTCAGTTTTGGACGGAAATTTAATAGGAGCGTTCATTGTAACACAAATGAAATACGAGCATAAGCCTAACGTGACTTCCCACAGCAGTGCTTATCAAAAAAGCAGACGATACGTCAACAATCACCTGTTTGCCCTCACGTGCTCGCGGGCTACAGCCCGAATCACTTTCATTTTGAACATGCCTTATAGATTCTTTAAATTTTTAATGCTGCTATCACCACACAGATAGATTTCTTAAACATATATTTTTCTAAAAAAAAAAAAAAGATAAAAAAAGTATGAAATTAATGAATATTAGTACCTTTAGTACCTTTTATCATTAACAATTTCCACAAATTATTTCCGAAAAGTATCCTGAAAACCCTTATTCGAATAATACGAATATGCCATACATAATTTCTAGGGGATTGTCTAAAATGTTGACGATAGGCTCGTTGAGTCAAGGTAATCGACCGGTGATTTTCAAAGTAAAATTCAAGAATTTTGGTCTGTTGTTTGGTACTGAATTTTCCCATGATAATTTATCCATGTGTGCTTTCCAAGTCCTGAAAATAAGAAATATTAAAAAACGAGTATTTCTCCCGTGAAAAATCACAGATCCAAAAGAAAATTTATTTCGATGCACTAAATTCGAGCGCTGCTCACTTCCAGTGATTATGTACACTCAAAATAGTAATGCCATGATGTGCTACCAAATTAATGCCATATCTCGTGCTCAAAGAAAATTCATGCTAATTTCTAGAGGTTACCGTAAAGAAGAAATAAGATAAAGCGCGCAAAGTTTCACTTTCTCCTTATACCACTACTTGCAACAACAGTTCCTCTAATAGAAAATTTTATTTCTGAAAATGCTAAATTGCACATCTTCGTATTGTAAACAGCGCCGCTTCCCTCTCATCCGTTCCAAATCGCAGTTGGCTATTTCGCCTAGATGTTAGCATCTGAAATCCCTCACTGCGCAATTTAATTCGCTCTCCATCTTATTTCTCTGCTATGATGGTTACGGACATTCGTAATTATTATTGTTAAGATAAAAAAGTTATTAATTATTCAAACTAATGGGTGATTTATGCGCCGCCTTGTATATTTGTAGACAATCTACTCAAAAACATGGATTAACAATGCAATTTTTTCACAACAGGTGTAACATTACCAGAATTTTCAAAACTGGAAACGTCCAAAAATTGAGTTCCTGTGGTGAGTTAAGATGAACAGAAACCTTGAAGATGATATTATAACAGTCTTGAAAATAGGATTTTCTTTATAGAAACACACCGTTTTCACGGTTTCTGGCATGAAAGACTACAGGTATATGTCTTCAAAGTTTCAGTTCATCATAGCTCACACAAGAACCAAGTTTTGTATGTTTTCAGATTGTCAACTAGTTTTGAAGATTCTGGTGAGATGGTAAAATAATGGGAAAAACTGGCCTGTTTGAAAAAATTGCATTTGAAATCCATGGTCTTGAATAGATTGTCTACATGTGTATCTATTTTTAACCGACTTCAAAAAAAGGAGGTTATCAATTCGATGCGTATGTTTGTAATATTGTTGGAATTGCACAATATTCATATATGTTAGTCTATGTGGGCTTCTAAACAAGTATGTCAAATTTCATGTATGTATGTATGTATGTATGTATGTATGTACGTATGTATGTATGTATGTATATATGTTTGTCCACGTTTTTCTCAGAAACTAGAAATCGAATTGCAATAGTTCTTTTTTTATTGGATTAAGTATCTTTCAACTAAGGGATAAATCCAAGTTTCATCAAAATCGTTCAGTAGTTTTCAAGATATGGACTGATATAGCTAGGCGATAGTGAAAGTTTCATTAAAGTCGGGTTTTTTTATACTCTGTTTAATCTTGTTTTTCAGTTGAGTGTTACTGAATTTTTTTGTCTAAAATTATTCTCTAAATTACTTAACTTAAATTGGCATGCCATACTTAACTTAGCCAAGAATCTTTAATATTTCGTCGTGCTTTTTCTGCATTGTCATTGATTCAGGAAAAGAAAAATACGGAAACTGATTTAGAAGTGACCGCTATGATAAATCTTCCTACATAAATTTTTATAATTTTATTATAAATATAATTAATTTTATTTTAATTATTTTAAGAACCAATGCAGAACAACACATTGATTGTGCTTTAATTTCTGAGTACTGTAGGCCTATTTTTATATATTTTACATTAAAGGTTGAGTCTTCTTTATTATGCTTTTGCTCTTTAAAATGTTTCATTTACTTGAATTATGTTGATCTAAATACTGCATATTCAATACGGAAACCCTTAAATAAATCTCAGCGTGAATTGTTTATGGATGCTGCTGGTTATACCATCCAGATTTAAGAGGCTCTTATTCTAAAAATACAAATGATCTTTAAGCTTTGAATGGATCTTTCTTGACATCTCTTTAAAATACTAGTTCCATTTATTTATAATAATTACTAAGAAAAAGCTTATTTTTAGTATCTACAGAGAAGCGGATAATGTGATTAGAAAAGTAATTTTTCTTTTTTAAAAAGAAATCAAAGTAGCTACTGTTTGGAAAAAAATAACATTTGCTATTGAATTGAAGCCTTATGATCAGAATATTTCAGTTAAATAAAGATATTAAATACAATTATAAAATTTGTCTAGGCCACAGACCATGCAGATGGGGAAGTCGTCCGGAGCTTAGAATGTATGGCAACATATATTGCGTAAGACAGGTTTTAATTATCTAAATGCCGCTTTGCATTTCATAGTGGCCCCATTAGTTAATAACGAAAAAAAAAACAATTAAATGTTAATATATTTTAATTAAATAAATTGCCTTTTTATTTGATGTCACTTTGTTATTAAAAATAATGCTCTAAAAATTTTCTGTAATTGCTTCGGCTTAATTAAAACATGATGAGAACTCCCGGTTGCGCACATTTAAGATGCTGTTCTCTTATTATACGTTATTCTTTCAACTTTATTTAGCTTCAAATAATGCACGAGTTAAAATATCAATATAAAGACTCTTAAAGATTATTTCCATACCTAACAGTGGTTGGTTTATTCAAAAGACCGTGATAGAATGATTACCATGTATACTAATAAAATTGTAAATCTAATGTCAGGAGGTACCAAGATTTATACAATTTATTATAAAATATTCTACAAAAAAGTATATTATTTTTCATATGATTTTATCCAGTATCATATTTAGTAAACACCATACGAATGAACGAACCCTAATGATATTACCACATGTAAACTAAATAGGGCAGCTTAATAGCATGTCTTAAACTAATTGCATAGACACTGGCTACAAGACTTATTATTATTTTTTCTTTCTATTTTTAATTCTGTAGATAGCAGACGAACGTCTTCCTGACAGGTGACAATCCGATGGAACCATGGCTGCGTTGAGCTATTACTCCCCCTCATGGAGACCCGTCCAAACAGCGTAGGCGTGGTTAACGGTAAAATAACCCTTCACTTACACATTTTTCAGTTGTAAAACCAACTCTCTCGCAAATTAGCCTGCTTTTAAAGCAAAACTTGAAACACTGTTTGACGATATGTTAAAATTAAAATATGATTTCGGCTTAAAATTTATTAAATTTATTTTTATTAACTTACCTGATATTCATTCATTCATTTTTTAATTCATGATGAGAAAGAAAAATGAAGTCTGAGTATATTCCAATTATAAGCAGAAAAGTAAAGCAATTGAGATTGGACCCAATGAAAAAAGTGAACATGAATGTTGCGGGAATAGTATTGTTACACAGAATGTGTGTGAAGGCTCATGCATTCCGAAATCTTTAGTAGACATTTCGAAATGAATTGATCCCTTGGGAAATAGTACTTAGCAGAACTAACAAGCAAATGTTAACAAATGGTCTTGATAAACCAAATTAATCATCACGTTGTATCAGCGTTTGTCATGGAACGAATGGATGGAACTGGTGAAATTTTTATTGAAATTCTCTCTATAATCAAATTTCCCGTAATAAAAGCTGTGATTTTCGAGGGAACTTCAATTACATTGTGCAAACACCATATCCATAATTGCATTTATCAATTATAACCATAAGGAAGAAGCTAGCGTCGCCCCTGACTAGAAGCAGAAGTTTTGTTTATTGAATTAAAAGAAAGGATGAATTCTTAAATTTAGATATGACAAGCTACTCAAACTCTAAGGGAAGTCAAGCCAAAACTAGAAAATTCTTATAAAATGAGACCAGTAATAAGTCTGTATATTGCACCATCTTCATGTAGCGCGTTTTCTGGTGAGTACTTTTACTCATCTTCGCTTTCGTTGACCTAATAATGAGAAAATGTCGAGCCAGCTGGAAACTGACTGCAAGCCTACATACACGGGGACACTATAGCCATTAGTGCAAGTTATTATGGCTTGCTGGTGTCCAATGTGAAGACTGCTATTACATCCTAGCGGCAGGTCAGGGGCTTTTTTTCCTGCAAGACGATGTCCTCCCACACATCAAGGCTTGTTTTGATAAACTAATGTTTGATATATTGCCACATCCTTATAAAACACAGATTTGGCAAGGGTGAATTTCCACCTTTTTTGGACCGCTAAAAACATCTGGATGGTCGTCCATTCAAGGCAGATGGCGACATGAAGAAAGCGATGCACGAGGCGTTGCGAAGGCAAGAATCCGATCATTTCCCGGCAGATGGCATAAGTGCATTGAGAAGAGTGAAGACTACATTGAAAATATAGCTATATCAGTTTTGTTAAGATTCGTTCTATTTTCTAATAAATAATATTTCTAATCTCAGCCTGACTCTTTCTATTTATTGCCAGATACTGTACAGCACGTACAAAAATGCAGTAATATGAAAAATATTCGGGCGTTATTGTGTTTTAGGAGAAACGGTTAAGAGCACCATTGGCCATACATCTGCTAAGAGCAGCAGTCGAGAACGAAGACGGTCGTATGCATGGCTTTAGCTCATTTCAGAGATGTGAAAATTAAGATCTGATCAATGTTCAAACCATTCTTGAAAATGCCGTGCCGTATGGCAGAGAACTCGATCGAGTCGAAAGAAATACCTATCATTTGCATAATAATGATGAGCTAATAATTTTTCTATCGAAAAACGGAAGGAAAAATTCTGCGACCTGGGTTCGAACCAGGAACCTCGACTATCATGGCCGATGCCTCTACCAGTTGGGCTATCATGCTGTCACAAGGTGTCTTAAAGACAACCAACTTGTCAAAGGTTGAAAGCCCAATGGGAGGCGGGCACCCTGCTCGCAGATCGAGAACATCGGCATTATAGTCGGCATCATGAACATCGGCAGAGAAACTGGTAGAGGCATCGGCCATGATAGTCGAGGTTCTTGATTCGAACCCAGATCGCAGAATTTTTCCTTCCGTTTTTCGATAGAAAAATTATTACATCTTGTTTGGAGGTCATCTCCAATCTATATTTATTTATTTAAATGCTGAGCTATATGAAATAAAACATCAAAATTTCTAAAACTATTGAGTTCAAAAATTTTATTCAAATGTTAAAAGTAATACAGATATTAGGATTTAGTTTCGATATGCTTACACTGTTACTAGCGCCGAATTGCTTAGAATGGCGAGGTATACTTTGGAGTTCACAGCTTTTGATAGAATGATCATTGACCTAATCCATGCTATCATGGAGTCTCCACTTGGAATAACACCAAGAAATATCTTTCGTCGGGCTGTCGCCAAACCTAAACACGTCCATCGGATTGGAAGTGTGACTTATCGCTCTCTGAAAAATTTACCAGTGGTTTGCAGTTTCGAAACAATGAGAGACATACGAGGGGAAGTCAGTAAGTTACAAATGTCTATAGAAATGAAACAAATACGAGTACTGATTTGAAAACTACTTTTATTTCTCCACATAATAATTCTGTACATTGAGGCACTTATCCCATCGTTCACAAGCCCCTCAAAACCAGTAAGAAAAAAATTATTTGAGCTGCTGTCTGAACCAGGCGGTGACTTCCTTTTGTACAGCTCCATCGTCGGCCAAAAGATAATGTTTTCGTAGAAAATACATCTGGCGGCTCAGCTGTATCTACAGAGTTGCAAATTATGGACTATTATGGTAGAATAGCTGGATCCCAAGCCACGCATCAGTACATGGACACGAAATTCTATGATACGAGGGAGAAGTCAGTAAGTTACAAATGGATATAGAAATGAAATAAATACGAGTATTGATTTGACAACTAATTTTATTTTTCCACATAAAAGTCCTGTACATTGAGGCACTTGTCCCATCGTTTCACAAGCCCCTCAAAACCGGTAAGAAAAAATTATTTGGGCTGCTGTCTGAACCAAGCTGACATACATTTTTTAACGTAGATAAGTTGTGGACTTGAACGATGAAACGTTTTAAATGCATTTTTACCACAACAATTTAGCTGAAAGCTTGCAACCACTGGAGTAATTCTTGTCCAGAACATGTAAGCCATTCGTCAGTGGTTGCAAGCTAAATTGTGGTCAGTGGTTGCAAGCTAAATTGTTGTGGTAAAAATGCATTTAAACTTTTCATCCTTTTGAACAGCTTCATTGTCGGCCAAAAGATGATATTTACGAGGATCGAACAGATGGAAATCGTGAAGAGTAAAATCAGGGCTATATGATAAGCAGTATGTCCCCGTAATCCCAGAATACTGTGAACATACTCTTACCACAAAAGACAACTGAGATGCTGAGAAAATTCAAGTGGAAATTCTCGAGAATCCTCCGTATAGCCCTGACCTTCCTCCAAGCGACTTCCATTTGTTCGGCCCTCTTAAACATCATCTTTAGGGTGAACACTTTCCCAACCATGAGGCTGTTCGGTTCTCTTAAACGAAGCGAAGATGAAGCTGTACAAAGGGAAGTTGCCGCCTGGTTCAAACAGCCCAAAGAATTTTATCTTACTAGTTTTCAGGGACTTTGTGAAACGATGGGATAAGTGCCTCAATGACAGGGAGATTATGCGGAGAAATAAAAGTAGTTTCAAGTCAGTACTCTTATTACTGACTTCCCCTCGTATCATGGGATTTCGTATTCAAGCAGTGATGTCTGGCTTGGATCCATCTACTCGACCATAATTGTCCAAAATGTACAACTCTGTAGAAACAGCTAAGCCACCAGATATATTTTCTACTTAAACAGCGATGGAAAGTTGAGAAGAAGAATTGGCTCTTTCGTCAGCTTTTTCCTGTCAGTTTGCTGAAATTACATGGTCCTCTTCCATGTTCTCCGCAGTCGATTTTAGTTAGCAGAAGTGCTCTGCATGGAAACATTATTTAAAGGACAGTTTATGACTAGTCCATGTTGAAATTCGGAAAATTCACCTGCACGTGTCATATTCAGGTGAAAGTTACTTACAAAACAACACGATAGGAGATCTTAGATTTATATACTTCCCTCCTCACTCAAAGTAGACCTTCCTGTGGATCCGTTTTTTTTACACATATGCAAATACTTGTCAATATGTCCGAATACCATTTATGTATATTTTTAGATCTTTTTATTACCTTATAATTAGAATCTGAAACCAGGATTAACTATAATAAATAATGTGATTGAGATATGTGTAAAAAAAGAGAAATAAGTTTTTGTTATTTGCCGAATTTTGCTCTGATATTTATTTATTCATTTGTTCTATTAAAATAATGTTATTTCGGGGAAACGCTGTGTTATAAACATCTCGACTGAGATGATCAGTGTTTTTGCTACGTTTTGTTTTTCATAGAACTACGATCATGTTACAGAAAGGGTAAAAAGAAAAACACATAATAATAAAATAATTAGCCACCTCATCGTAAAGACCTTATTTTTGCAGTGCTTTCTCAAAGTCTACAGAAAATATTTTTTTTATTTCATGGATAAGATTGCAGGAAATTTCCCTTCTCGTAATTCTTACTTATGAAAAACTCACGAACTATCATCATTGCTGACCGTTAAATCAAAACAAACTTTAAATCAAAAGAGGATAGATACCACATGAAAAGAGAAAAATAAAGAAATGGTTTGAGTAAGCGAAATTATATTTTGTTTGGCAGTGTCTGTGTCGATTCCCTATTGACTGCGCATAGCAGCAACCATCAGTATCGATGAACCGTCAGTAGTGATACTAATTGCTGGCGAGGGCGGAGGGACCTTCGGTGGCCATCGATCGTTTTGGGGGCGGAACGACCAACTATCAGCGGCCGCTCCAGACCCTTGGCACTGCCGGTCGCAAAGAGTGGGCGTCGGACGGAAGAAAAAAGAAAGAAAGGCGACAGATAAAAGAGGGGAACAGACGAATAAGGGGGAGAGCGAGAGATCAATGAGCAAAAGGGTTCAGACACGATGGAGATAATGGGATTATTCGGCCTTCCTCCTTTGAGCCATGTGAAATAGGAAAAGAGGAAAACGTCAGATATCGTGAACAGAAAAGGAAGAAGAGTTCTATAAAGATTAGGACAAAAATCCCTATAGATAGAAGTTTGAGCTCTATATTAATAGTTTATTAAATTCTCCTACTCATTGCTTTTCACTGTAATATCCTCAGTTTAAACTAAAGAAGTAAAAGTAAGTCAAAGTGGATTAACACTTCTGTACTATAAAAAAACTTAAGCGATACTGAATTAGGAAGTGGAATTGCGGTTCATTTAACATATTTAGAACATCATTGATACAAATGTGATAAAGAAGATCTTGATTTATGCATTTGTCTAGTTCTACTCTTGGAAAAGGAAATTTGTCTACAAAATACATGTATATTATCGAAAAACTAATTCAACTTACGAGATATTATTCCTAAGTTGATTTAATTTCAGTGGACGTTAAAACCAGCAATTGTTCATAATGTTTTGAGTTGTTATCAAAGAATTAACTTGGTTTCGATAATAAAATTTAAGCAGCGCACAGAATATATTTAATTCCAGATGTAGCTATAGTCGTCTCAGCATCAAAAGTGGAATTCCAGGAGTTAAGCTTCACAACCTCTTGGATTTGGCCATTTGGACTCAATATGCTGTGGAGCTCGGTTGGAACAAGTTCAAGAGCTTATTGAATTGCAACGTTGTTCTTAACTGAAGGATACTAATCGTGCTTTGTCCTAAAGAACACGGGAAGGTTATCAGATTAGCGGCTCTTATTTACCTAAAATCGAATTAGAAAATATTATGGGCATTCTTTAGTTTAATATTTCTTTAAAATATTTTGTGTGTGTGTTTTTTTTCCTTTCTTGCAGAAATTTGGAGGATCTTTCAGCACCGAATGCTGGTCTCCCATCACCATTTCGAAAATGTGTTAATTCTATAAATTAATTCAAATACTGTTGAAGGGGAAAATCCTTACCTCATGTTGATAAGAATTGATTCATAGAAACTTGGAAGATAAATTCTACGGAAAATTTTGACTCTACTTTTTTGCACCATAACATTAAATTCTATATTAATCAACATTTTTTTTAAATTTAACCTAATCTTTTAATAAGAAAATTTCGTCGGACTATTGAAAATTTGCTCTCCGGCTCTCCCCTCCATGCCCTTGAGGAAATTAGCGGAACATGACGCCATTTCTTGCCGCGAGAACCTGTCAGGAATCTCGTCGCCGAGAGAAGCACTTTCGATTCTAGTCTCGAACAACTACTCCGTATTTCGCAAGATTTCACTAACCTGCAGAATGCGTTCAAGTTATTGTGTTTGGAAACATACACTGACAGGAACTTCGGAACTGTGTTTCTTGATTCCGAAACTCCTTTGCACTCCTTATTACCTTCTGATGTCACTAAGACCGGAAAAATGGCGTCCGTCTCGATCGCAAGATGAGGGGGAGAGTGAAAGTGTTTTGTGTACTTTATTAATTTTGTGTTCGAATTGAAATTTCGAAACTTTCATTTTTCGTTTTAAGCAAAATTGTATGTGATCATAGAATTTACATTTAAGATAATATACCAAAGAAATTTGGAAGCTGCATAATTTTGGAATGAAAAATATCACTTCTGCTTCAGGCACTGACGATACAGAAAAAGATTATTCCAGTTTATTTTAATATAATATTTCACTCTTATTTTATTTTTTACAAGCAACATATATTTTCATTAAAAATTTAAGAAAAATAAGTTTTAATACATGTGCACATTTATCATTTTTAAGGTTTTAGCATCTTCTAAAATCCTATTAACGACAGCATAGATGTATGTATGCAATGTGTATGTCACACGCCTTAACTTTTGAAAGGATTGACCTAGAGGCTTGAAATTTTGTACACACTTAAGGCCTGTACAGAGGACGGTGCGAAAAATATAGCGAATCCTTTAGGCTGGGCCAAACCATGTGTTTTGGGGTTTCCCCAACTGACTTCCTTTCATGTCTATGGACTTTTGATTGCGTGGAGCAATTTGTGACGTCAAAGTTTGACTGTTTGACGTCAGAATTTTAAAAAACTCTATTTGAAGTATAGCGAATCCTCCCGCTACTGCTCGTAACATTTTGATGCTAAAACCCTTATATCGTTGGATAACGATGCCTTAACTAATTTTTATTTATTCAGCTATTTTTCACAACAAAAATAGTCTGAATCAAGTGTTGCATTTGTTGGAATCAAGTGTCAGATCGGTTTGAAATTGCACAAGATATATGGATAAAGAATTAATTATGATACCACAATCAATGGGGTCTTTATAGCAAAGACGCGACGCCCTTTATAATAAGTTTTTAATTAGTACTGCCAGTGCATGAAGATGTACAGCATGGCTTATAATCAAATAAAATTCTTTGTTGCCTGTAGTGGTCTATAAGCGTTGCATCTTGATATTTGCTGATGACTGGTTAACCCCTTAAATAATCTCAAATCTTGATAAGAGATGTGGGCTGGTATCTTAAACATTGCATAAGAGGTTTTATGCAAAGCATTATCATTCTGGTAAACTGCCTCTGGCAGGCTTAAAGTTCTCGGACTGGTTTATATATGAGAAATTGAAGCCAACAAATGGTACCAAGGAAAGTTGTAAAATAATAAATTGTATATGTAATATTGTTGAATTTCAAATATTGAAACTTATAACTGTTATTTCTGCATTTGTAGATGTCACTAAATCCATATTGTAACATCTTATTGAGAAAATGCTTAAAAATTGCGTATGCATTTAAACTATTTTCTAATTTTAATATTACAAAATGAATTTGCTCTATATGTACAAATATTAACACTTGCCTTCATCTATAGACTTATTTGGTCGTAATGAAATCGAATTCGGTAGTCCTATGAAGATTAATATAACATGAACAAATAAAATCATTACCATTATTACGCTACTGCATAATTGCGTTTCTCAAATTGTAGGTCGTGATAACATCTGGTCATTGGCGATCCGTGGCGGTGACAGTGACGATTGCGCATAGACCGTCTATAGTGCGAATAGTTCTTTATCGTTTCTTTTTCATTTCACACGCCACGGCAATGACAGTCCGTGAAAATATTGTACAACGCATTTTGCATTTTTTTTTTTTTTTTTTTTTTTTTTTTTTTTTTTTTTTTTTTACCTGTGACGTTCCTTTGTATGTGAATATTATTATGCAAAATACAAACAAATAATAATGGCGAAAAACACACAAAAAATATACGAGGAAAAAAAATGGAAAAATAATGGGGAAAAAAAGAAAAAAATTTTTTTTAAATTCAACACTTCAGGAATCGAACCGACCAGTAAATCCACAGAACCTGACATTAACCACTGCGCCGCCGCTATTAAACTGTATATCTTTCTTCCCACTTAGGTTATCTGGCACTACAACAATAAACGTAAAATATTTTATTTTTTTCTCCGAAACGAAAGGCCACTGATTAAAATCCTTTTACACAGAAGGTACATTAATGTTGTAGATTGACCTCCTAAAATTTCAACCAAATCCGTGATTACGTGTCCGTGCGGTCCCCTTGTTAGAGAGTATCCTTCTAAAGTCAATTTAATATTTGCTACCACTTTCTTTAGATGTTTCGTTGTGAAGGCAGTTCACGCAAAAAAAGATTATTATTTGTGGACAGAAAATGCTGCCTTGGCAGTTTAAAATCCAACATACCCATTTAGGTGTTGACTTACCGCTTCTAAAGATGTACTCCTGTCGCTAAGCCGATGTTAGATTGATTACTACTTCTGTCATTTAAGAGGTCGCAAATTCAAATGTGGCCGAGGGAGAATACAAGCTCTCTTCAAAGTAAAGTTTGTGTTGACGCCTTTCTTTGAAGTGGATTAATGCTGTGAATTCCGTTTGGCGATTTGCCTGCAAGAAACCCTCGACATTACGCAAAATTTCCGCCTTAATCGGCGAACTCTTATATATATTCTCAATCACTAAATGTCTGTTCGGAATTGATACTTCAAAAAAGCTATCGTTGATCCACAAATGTCGCTATCACTGTCTGATCAACTGACCCTTAAATTTTTGTTCTCAGTAGTTCAGTTTCAGTGAAATATACAAGATGACGCAAAAGTAGATGGAGAACATGTTTATTTTGAGATTGCATATAAAATTTATATAGAGTAATATAAAAAAGAGCAAATATGAGTTCACAATTTAAAAAAGCATTTGAAATTGCATTTGTTTTTAGAAACGTTAAAATTTAAGTAATCTGGCATTGCATTCCTTTCTTTCGAGTTTGCTTACATTAAAAGTTTTTTTCCTATCTTTCCAGGGGCAAATCAAGTGAGAAAAAATGAGTAATAAAGCAAGCGATTTCTCAATTTCATTTCTACTTGCCTTTTCTCCGTTCCACTTCTTTCATAATACTGTAAAAAAAATTGCATGTTTGAATTTTCACTTTTTCAAGCTGATTAATTATGCAAGATGATAATGTAAAAATCAATAGATAAATTAATGGAATGTTGCGAAAGAAAAATTGCGAAAAATGAGAAACGAGGAGGGAGAGAGAGTTCTTATCTAGTTAGGAAACTTTTTTTCTGTCTTAAAGTGATAGTTGACATTTATCTACTATTTATATGAAAATAAACGAACTTAATAAGTTGTTTGTTGTTATTGTTGTTAAAACTCTTTATGGGAATTAATAATGCATTGATTATCATCATTGGTTCATTTTATAAATGATAAATTAATGACCATCGATTTGAGCTAATAATAATTGCTCATGAATTATTCATTCTTGGAAACTCAAAACATGCATTGACATTTAAATTACAGTATTTCAACATAGCTTTAAGGAAACACAAAAGAAAAAATGTGCTTAACCTCTTCAGTTTCTTGTACTTTCTAGGTAGCAATTGGTTAATCAGTGAATAAATTTTCTTGATATGAATGGAAAAAACAATGAAAAATCTCTCTTAGCGGCGATAACTTGTGCCAACACTTTCGTTATATCGTTTTTTCAACTTAAGGAATGTTTTTGCTTCATTGAAGGTGTTTGTCCCGAGCCAACGTATCCCCAAAACCCAAAATAAACCGTTTCGTGGCCTCCAGCGTATTTCTGGCGCCACCGTGTCAATCTCCCTTGGAAATCTCCTTCCCCACCCCGTACTTAAGCTATTGGTTTATATTTAGTGAAATATGTCTTTTGGTCTTCTATTATATCTCCTTTTTTCAAAGATTTCAATTAATTTTGAACACAAAAACTAGATTTTTTTTGTGCTAGAAGGAAATAAGTTATCCCTTTAGCTCTGTTTTCAAAGAGTTCAGCACGTTGATCGCTATGTGAACTGTATATGTCTGACTCGGCCAGGTTTTTTTATACTAGCTTGGCTATCATTGTGTTAATACATTTGGCGTGTCTTCAAACACAGATAAGCGATTACAGATTTAGTAGATAGATGCTTATGTAATACAAGGTTGAATTAAAGAATTCTGCTTGTACACTTTTGATATTTGGAACACTAAAAAAAAACAACAACAAAATATATGATTATGTATTTTCACCTGAAAATGATTTTTTTAAATCTTTTTTTAAACACTTGAATACTTATTTGTTTTCTCTTTTTTTTATAAAATGGTGTTGATACATTGTATTTATAGGATTTTCAGCGTGTACTTTCCTATCTCTTTTCACACTCACTCAAGCACACTTTTTTTTTCTTTTACCTTTCCCCTTCTCCTCTCGACTGCCCTCTTCATTTTGCTCTCTCAACTGTTCGCATCTGTTCACACTTTTACTTCATTTCCTTCAGCTCTATTTATCTTTGCACGACTTGTCTTCTCATTTGTCGTCTTTTGTATTTGTCGGATAGATTAATTGACTTTCTTGTTAATTTAAGACTACACTAAGCTAAACATAGTTTATTTTTAAGTTACTTTAGTTAAATAAAAATTTTCTTAGCTATTTAAAATAGATAAAAGTTACCAGTCTCGGTCAAAGACTATATTTTGCATTGCATTGTATAAGCTGCTAGATATTGTATTAATGTATTAAAGCAAATGATAACATTTGTTGAACAATTACGGATTTACAATACATAGGGTTTAACTATATCGATATAAAAAATACACTGGGACCACTACACACGAAACACTTACAGGTTTAAAAATCAGTATTAAATGTAAAAAAAAATGTTTTGAATCGAGGATTAATCCGAGTCTTTTGAACAGTACGTATAACATAAGCCTTTAAAAACACAAACATGACAACATATAGATGCAATTAATCAACACCTTTATTATTGATCAACGAAACGTTTGCGAATTTGTTTTTGCAGAGAATTGATTTATTATTGGCTTGAAGTCAGTTGTCTTCAGGATGTCATTTTTTTTCGTCACAATGGAGCTGCGAAGATCATTCTATGTTTCAGTCTTAATCAACTTGATAAATGATAATGGATCCTAAATTTATTATGATGGGGCCTCTAGAGTGCAAATGGGCCCACTACAATCTTGGGGCTCCTGATCATTACCCAGTAAGCCTTCACACGGCCTACACTTTAACAAACCTTCTAAACCTTGCTTCTGCTGGGGTCATACTTACAGAATACAAAGGCATCTACAAGGTTGGATAAAAAGTAACGGCAACAGTTTTAAACTTTTAAAAAATCATTATTATTAGAGGAAACGTCAATTTTATTTTTTCAACGGAATTCGCCTCCCCCGCCCCATGTTCACTTTGGAAGGCGTCGTACACCATCAACGCGTCCGTCTCTGTTGATGTCCCGAATTGACCACCCTTGTATAACATGGATAATGGCGGTTTTTGTGTTGTATTGTCCCCTCTAAGTTGTTCTTTTATTTTGGCGAAGAGATCAAAATCAGGTGAATGTGGTGGATTCCCATCGCCAGCTGCGCAGAAGTTCCGTCGCGGCGTTAGCATTTTACTTCTGTATTGTCATGAAAGATGATAGGAGCCGTTTCTAGAAAGTGCCATCTCTTTCTCCTTAAAGCTGAACGAAGGTAGTATTACAAGAAATGAGATTAGTAGTCTGCATCTGCCGTCTGCCTTTGTGGGACAGCATGATGCAGTATTATGCCAACTTTCTAAACGTTTCGTTAGGGCGCTGGTACTTTAAGGTTCCGCAGTATTTGACTGAATATCGTACCACCGCTATAATTCTATGCACTTTCTTATCTGAGCTTTCGTTCTCAACTCCACAGCAACCCCTGGTCATGTAGCTCATGGAACTGCCGTAGCAGCAATGCTGCCATTACTTTTTATCTAACCTTTGTAGAATAGAATGTTTGGAAAGAAGCGCAGGGGAATAAAAAATGTAAAGGGTTAATGATTCTTTAAGCTCATGTTTGTTCAGTTATTGTCAGTATTTTGAAAAACACATTTTAAGCGAAAAAAAATTAGTTTCTAATTTTTTCGAAAACTATTAACTACGTGCTCAATTTTAAAGACGAGATGAAAAGCATAAAATTTTAAATAAATTCCATTAAATGCTGAACGGCTGCTACACTTTGAGATCAGAACCCCACCAAATTAGAGCTCTTTGATAACATGCCGCATTTGATTAAACCACGAAATCTTGACAATTTGCAACAGAAATGTCAACTCCAGGGTATGCCGCGTGACACTTAAGATGGACTGCAGGTCACTTAAGATTTTCGAAATCTTGCTAAGCCTCTCAACCAGAACGTTAGATGAGGAATGATGGGCAGTCGCACTCAAATCGACATTCCCGGATGGGTGTCTGGAAAGCCTCCCGGGACCGTGGCAACATCCAGTGAAATGGGATTGGCATCCTTCATATACGGTAAATTGGACCGGGTTCGATTTTCTCAAGAGAGAAGAGCGTGATAAATGAAAGAAGACTTTGATCATTTACAGTTGTAAGGGGCTTTCGAATTTTATGCTTCTAAGTAAGTGGGTATTAAGGAAAATGAAAAAAAAATGTTTTTTTTCTCAAGCAGTCATTGCTTCGCTTGCAAATTGAGCCCGAAACAAATTTTTTATTATGTTTTCTTTTAATTTAGAGAGAGGTGTTAGTGGATTCTTGAAAGCAAGGACACTGAATTCTTTAATTTGCAAGATTTACACTCTATAGAGTATTTGTTTCCTAACAAACGATTTACGACCTAACTCCTGCTCAAAGACAAGTAACTATGTTGACACAACACCTGGTGCCCAAGTTTAAATGGATAAACAGCAGATGAAGATTATCTTAAGAAGTAAGCAACGAATCTTAACGAAACTTATGGAAAAGCAATGATGCATATAATTTTTTTTATGTAAACACATACTCGCTACGTTCCAAAAATCAATCAAGATCCTAGAACGTGCAATTCCGAATCAAATATGCAGTGACTAAGGAGCGATTTTGGAAGAGTTAATAGGTACTATAATCCCCTCCCCCTAACAGATATATAGCTTTTCCAGTGAACCCCCATGCCGTTTACAATGGTGCATGCAAAAATTTGGGGCAGGATTCTGTTACGCTGCTTTTGCCCTTCCGAAGAAATGGTTACTTTAGAAGCCGCGAAGCTGTACTGTGTTCCACGGGCAATTCTTTAGCGGGCAATTCTTCAGCGGTATGCCAAGTCTATGGAATCCCCTCCAGAAGACTCCATCAATATTTCTTTGGGAAGAAAAACAGTTCTCCCCCCGGCCCATGGTGATGCGGAATGTCTCATCTGTGCAGGACTGTTTTCGGACGATCAAGACGGGGAGACGTGGGTGAGATGTCAGATGTGCCTGACGTGGGTTCACCGTGCCTCTACCCAGGGACCCAGAGGGATCCTTCACGTGTGACATATGCTTGTAGAGCAAGTGCCACTAACTGTTTGCAATATCAATCTTTATTATGAAATTGTATTCCTAATATAGGAGTAGCCCATATTAGGAAATATAATAGCCCATATACATATTATATACTCGTAATAAATGTTTTGTTTTTTTTGTTTTTTTACTATTTCCGGACTTGCATATGCTTACTCAGAAAATACTGTACATTTCTACAGGTGGGGATACATGAAAGTGGTTGCACTAAATAGTATGGGCTGACATAAAAAAGCAGCCCATATTCGGGACCTTACCTTATTGTAGTTCATGTGTCAACTGACAGATCCAGAAACGGTTACCTGACTGTTGTCTTCCTGCAGCTGCAGCCATTTAGGGCCAAGTACTCGTTTGTCTTCGCATTGTGTTATGGTTCTTCTTGGGCGTCTTTGCCCTTGTCTTTTGTTATTTTTCCAGTTTTCTGAATTGTCTCCGGAGATTGGAGATTACTAGACACCTTCAGTCACCTTGCAACCTTACCTTGAGATTGAACAGTTTTCAATCTTCCGAATGCCCTCCACCTTAAAGAATCGTCTAAACATTGTTTCACTTGCACTTCCCTGCTATACATTTTATACTCTAGCTATACTCCAGTTAAACTCTCCTAAAATGCTCGTTTCTCTGACAGTTAGGTTACGTATTCATTTACTTATTTCTATATGTAAGTTTGGTTTGATTGCATATTACCTAGAAACGTTTTGTTCTTGAGATAGTCTCCATTTGTGTTTGTCGGTTTACATTTGGACACCGGTGATCTTAAGCATATTATCTTAGGAAATATTTCCCCATATAAGAGAAGATAACTTCATCAGCGAAAATGACGATGCTTTTCTTTCAAGGCATATTTGGAGTGAGATAAAGTGTAAAGTTATCATCGGCGGTTAAAGAATTGTTAAAAATTGGAAAGGATTTTGTTCAACGTGACATTAAAAGTCTTCAGGTTCAGGAGGCTGCTTATGCATGTTATTTATCTTTAGCTTATTGTGCAAAAAAAATTAGGTCTAAGTAATTCGAGTACTATTAACTTTTAAGTGAATAAATATGCATTAAGATATTTGATACTTTCAATTGTTTATTTTATTTTATTTTATTTTGTTTTATTTTATTTTGAAAGTTTAAAAATCTTTAAACTTTCTTTGTTCGTTTCGTAGCAGCGTTTCTTTCTTTGCGTCGAAGTATTTACGATCAATAAATTAAAGTAAATTGCATCAACAAAGGCTTCCCCGGACACCAACATCACTAGTTTCCTTCTATATCCGTCGTTAATTTCTTTTTTTTTCCTCTGGCTTCTGCTCTCACTCGTCTAACTCGTTTCCGATTTTCTTCCAAATGTTTCCCGTACTCGCTCGTCGACGTCGGCAGAAAGAGAGAGAGAGAAGGCCGACAATCCATCGCAATGCCGTTTGATGCAATATGGTTCCTGATTCGCTCGCTCACGGGACAATACCCAAGGAGTCTATATGACCGTCTTGGCCTCCGGAGTCTATCGTTTCCACTTGGCTCTCTTGTCCACAAAAGGAGAGTGATAGGCGTCCATTTTTAACGCTCGTGTGTAGAAACTTTGGCCGCCGTCCAAGGCAGGAAAAGAGGGCGGCAAAAGCACGATTTCCCCGCTCTCTAACGAACCCGTGTGGGTGGGAAGGCAAGGGCTGACGCTCGTTGGAAAACCTCTCCAAGGCTTAGTCACGTTCGTCTAGAGAGAAATGAAAGGGAAAAAACAGAAAAACCTTTTTTCCCAAGAGACCCAAAGAACAATAGCGTATTCTCCAGAACCAACAAGGCTTCCAAAGATCAATTCTTGCCGCAAACTCTGATCACTGATTTTCTCTCCTTTCTTCTCGAAAACTTCTTTAGCTGAATCGTTATTATTTATTACTTCGGCGAAGATTGGATGGTTGATTTTTTTAACTTCATAAAATTTATCAAAAGCATAACAAGGAAAAAAAAGCGATAAAAGTTCCTAACTTTTCATTTTTTTCACAAACGTCCAAAATTTATGACTTTAAGACTTGGAAGTAGCAAAATAAAGAGGAACAAGTAAGACGAAAACGTGCTGCTTATAAAGATAATTTTTACAAATAAATAAATAAATAAAGGAAACAACAGCTTTAATCTTTATTTTCCCTTTCTTAACTATCTCTCATTGGAAAATGTTATCCGGTAAATAAATTGCTCGATACTTAGGAATGCTTAAAAGGAGACAAAACTTAGCTGAGATTATAGACAATAAAATACTGAAGAAATTATGTTGTATTTGAAGTGATAAATTAATTTATTTCAGATCTGCTGCTTGAATGCAGTAGTTAAAAAGACTGTGTAATATGGCCGGAGTCAGGATGTTATATGGTTATGCTATATTCGGATATGGTTGCAGAAACACGGCGTGGCATGAACTGGAATTTTAATCGAATGGTGTCTTGGGATCACTAACCATGTAGCGTTAAGCTGTGCCTACAGCCATATTCAAAAGTATATGTCCACCCATAAAAATAATGAATTCTCCCTATTCTGAAAAAATGCAAATGATATAAACTGAAGTTAACCACATACTGAGTAGTAGTGTCCATTCCTGGTATTTATTTTGTCAAACAAGTATTCTTAGAGGATCACAACTTGATGAAACTGAAGTGCGTAAGATTTGGAAAAGGTAAATCGCAACGCCAAATTGCAGCCGAATTAGAACGGTCAAAATGTGCAGTGCAAAATGTATTAGCCCGTGGAATTGATGGACAAGTTAAACCTCGACCAGGAAGACCTCATTCTTTGTCACCTCGAATGAAACGTTGGGGTTGTGTTCTTGCAACCAAGGAAAAAATGATAGCGAGGAATATCAGGTCTGCTCTGGACATTCCACAGTCACATCAACCATCACCACCTCTTAACCAAGACACAAGGCTGCCAGACTTGCATTTGCAAAGAAAACTATGTCTTGGGACCATCAATGGTTTTCAGTGATTTTCTCGGAGGAGAAAAGGTTTAATCTTGATGAGCCAGATGGTACACAATATTACTGGCATTATTTGGGAGCAGAAAAGCAAGTGGAAATTGAGAACAATATCACAGGCACAGTGGAGACATATGGTGCACAATAAATGCAATGTCTCAAAACTCCACTATAATTTTGAGGGACGGTAGAGAACATCACTGGAAATGTCACCTGAATGAGATAGATGAGACATAAAAATACAACAAAAACACAATACAGGAATCTGTGTAAAGAGCTTTATTAGGCGAAATTTAACAGTACCACAACTGGTAGTCACAAAATACGGTTTCGCAAGAGTGTTCAGAGTTCCGCATGGATTGCCGAACAGGGTTGGTTGAGTATCTTTCCTGATACTTAGATACAACAGCTCTTCCATTATCATTACTTAAAACATGAAGTACATATCCGCCAACTTAGCGTTAGTAATAAGGATGCATGTCCTCTACGCAAGCCTTAATGAGATAGCCTCAAATGCCGACCTGGAGCACTGGCGTACAGCGCTACCTGTCCGTTGCCGGTGATGCTTTCCTATGTGAATTATGGTTCACCCCGATGTTTTTTAACCTCCCTTCAAAGATGTACGTAGACACCCTCTATATTACCAAAGTTAATGTTACATTTCGCCTGCATTCGATGGTCGCGGATTTTTTTATTCTCACTATTAATGAGAATAAAGTCAGAGCCTTCGAAATACGAGGGTAATTCAATAAGTAAGTTATAAATCGAAGTTGCGACCTTCATTTTTTAATTAAGTGCGGGAAACTTTCACCGCTAGATAGCAGCACTATCTAGTTTTATTGTGACGCACAACGATCGTTCTGCGCATGACTGTACAAGATGGCGGTGCCCACGATAGAACAGCGTGCCGTTGTGCGTTTTTTGTGGGCAAAACATATGGAAGCAAAGGATATCCACAAGGAAATGCTGCCCGTGTATGGTGAACATTGCCTGTCACGTCAGGCAATCCATAATTGGGTGCAGAAGTTCTCGGAAGGGCGGACAAGTATCGAAGACGAACATCGAGCCGGTCGGCCGGTGGAGATCGCCACGCCAGAAACGTTGCAGCGCGTCGAAGACATCATTCGAGCAGATAGGAGGGTAACCGTCGACGCTGTAGCAATCGCTCTTGGTTGCTCACATGGCCAGGCTTACAACATGATGCATGAGCAGCTAGGCTTCAATAAAGTGTGCTCCCGCTGGGTGCCACGCCAGCTTACACCGCAACACAAAAGCCAGAGAATGGGCTTGTCATTGCAGCATCTCCAGCGCTACCAGGTTGAAGGGGACGACATGCTTTCTCGGATTGTCACTGGTGATGAGTCTTGGGTGCACCATTATGAGCCTGAGACGAAGCGTGCCTCCATGCAGTGGAAACATCTCTCGTCCCCAGCGCGCAAGTTTAAGGTGACAACATCGGCCGGAAAAGTCATGTTGACGGTGTTCTGGGATTGCCAAGGCGTACTGCTCACCGAATTCCAGCAACGCGGCCACACAGTAACGTCTGCCTCTTACTGCACGATTCTGACGAAACTTCGTGCCGCCATTCGCTGGAAGCGGCCAGGCCTCCTCAATAAAGTAGTGTTGCTGCTGCATGACAATGCCCGTCCTCATAGTGCCAATCAGACCACAGCTACGCTGAGGTCATTCAAGTGGGAGGTCCTCCAACATCCATCTTACAGCCCGGACCTCGCCCCGAGCAATTTCCACTTGTTTGGCCCTTTGAAACATCATCTTTCGGGAGAACGCTTTCCTGACGATGAAGCGGTTGGAAGAGCAGTGCGCGCGTGGTTCCAACAGCACCCAAAAGAATTTTACGCCACAGTATTCCAAGGACTAGTGAAACGGTGGGACAAGTGCTTAAATTTGTATGAAGATTATGTTGAAAAATAAATGTTGTTTGTATGTCATTATCTCCATTCATTTCTTTTCAATCACGATTCGTAACTTAATTATTGAATCCCCCTCGTACATATTTGATATTTAATAACTACACACGGGTATGCCTCTCCATGGATTGTCTCCTTGCTTACGACACATAGTCTTGGCCAGTCAGGACTACATAACTAACCACTTATTTTCGGTTTGGCGACAGCCCGGTGAACGATTTTTTTAACTCTGTTCCAATTACAAATAGAAAAGGGAAGGAAAAATTCCGTGGTCTGGACTCCTCGAATCGGGGATTCCGACTTTCGCTGTTACTGGTGTAACCGATTGAGCTACCGTGGACAGTGAACGGCCAAGCTACCACAATATGTCCGTATGGACTTCCATGAGGCCACAAATCATCGGGAATCCTCCTTATCCTTAAACCATGAAAATTCAACTCAAAGAGAAGAGAAACTGAAGAAATTCTTCAATCATAGGCCTATCATAATTATAAAGTAGAAAAGAGAAGATCGAGGAATTTCCCCTCCCCCCTTTTTTACTCTGTAATTATGATGTGCTTGAGGAATTTCTTCAGTTTCGTTATTTTCTGCTTGGGGTATTGTTTGTGTTTCGTGGATGGGACTCAGCTGCTAGTTATTCTAACAAAAATATAAAAAAACATGAACTTGACCAAGTCGTATTTAGCAATAAGAGGCTATTTTTCCCAAAAAATCGTTTTGTGCATCTACATTGGAAAATATAATGTATTTAGAATTTTTTAACCTCTTACAGTATTACTATTAAATTTTTGTATTGAATAAATTTTTTTAAAAAAGTGATGATAAATTTATATTATAGTCAAATTGTTGTTTTTATTTTCTTCATTATTCAATGAAAAAAAAACTTTAAAGTTAGTTGCTTGCTTTGGTTGGAGGAGAATGTATAAAATTGATTCTTATCTTATGCAGATGAATCCTACATAAAAAACATAGAAATAATTACAGTTTCTTTTATTAGGAATAAGTTTGTTTCGAGAACAACGTCTAACATTCAGGATTATTTTACCCGCTAAAAATCCGTGGTATTCCTTTTACTTGCTATTCTTTCCTCCTTGTTTTTTCTTCCGTGTAAAATTCATTTACGTGAGAAAAAACTCAAACAGAAGATAAAATAAATCGATAAATCACTTCAATACAATTACGATTAGAGTGGGAGGGAGAGAAAACTTTCTCAGTGAAAATCACGATCTGAGTGCGGACGTGGACAAAATTCTAAATCGTATTCTGCCACAATGCGTATATTTATGCAATCTAAAAGGGGATAAGATTCTTAAGACGAATTGGAGTTTTCTAATTTAAAACACTTGATAATTTCGTATTATTATGTGAAGCTGACAGGCAAACTCGGATTCTTGAACCTTTATCACTGCAAATACTGTAAAAACATATTCAAAAAAATTAATGCATTCTTAAAAGCCGACTCTATTTCTCTTCTTACGCTATTTTTAGAGCATTTCTTTTGTTTCTTGCTCACTAAGATTTAAACTGTTCAAGTCTCGGATGTTGTTGTAGTTTATATAAAATTCCTAGGAAAAAGAGCGAGGAACAATGTCAATTCAAACTATTTTGTTCTGGAGGTTTTATCTGTCAATTTAAAGAGAATCCACAAATTCGCAGGTCAAAGGAAAAAAAATTCTCGAGTTATTAACTTCGATTCTACTTGAATGGAGTATTTCGGATTGCTTTGGTATTAAATTAAAAAATTATAAAAATTACATATCGATTCGGAAAGAGTAAACATGAAACACTATGCTGTGAATCCTCTATCATTTTAGACGTTTATCTAAAAGAACATTCAAACAAATGATAATAAATCAACTGAAGAAAAATCTTCAAACATATCGAAATAACAAATTGAAAAGGGAAGGAAAAATTCCGCGACCAACCAGGGACTGAGCTACCGCGGATATGAATCGCATTGCTGTTACAAGATATCCAAATAGGACTTCATTGAAGCCACTAAGCAAGTTGGTAAGAGCGGTGCCAGTGACAGGCATGGTCCCTGGTTCGATTCCAGGTCGCGGAATTTTTCCTTCCCTTTTCAATTTATTAAAAGAACATTCTGAGAAGGAAACTTGGGGTAGAATAGTTTCAAATGTTTTAATATCCATTCTTTTTTATTAAGTGTGTGTATGGGTGTGTACGTGTACGTATAAGATTGTGTCTGTGTGCTTTAGAAGCCTTTCATATATTAGCTTTACTGTATAATCCAGACAGAAAAGGAAAAAAACAGCAGTCAAAGAACAAATGCGAAATTGATTACCATCATCGTATATCGAACATCACTTGAATTTCAAGAGAGAGAGAGAGACGAGAGTGTCTTAATGATGCCATTCTCCCTCACGAAAACTTTCTGTTTGTGCATTGAGGTGTCAAAGGATTCTGGCTTAAATGGATCACACTCCTCGTGTGTCAGATGCTGTTCGCCTTGCTAATACAAATGACTTGGGTGGGATTTAATTAAGGTAAGCCCGGTCGGGAAAGGGGAGATAGATGGGGTATTGAGCAGAAACTATCCAGTTGCCAGTTTGGCATTCCGGAAATTACCACCAGTAGAACCGGGCAGTTACTGCCTGACCTCGTTACAGTGACACGATGCCAAATGGAAAAAGAGTGCCACGACAAGGAGAATTTGTGAGCCACAAAGAGAAACCTTAATTGAATTTGTAAGGGAGGAAAAAATTTTATTTGCCTCGTAATGTTCATCCAAATACTCCAGCTTCCCATATTCTCTCCGTACTTTTTTAATCTCTTTTTTTTTGGAGGGAAAAATTTGAATTAAATATCGAAATAGTGTTAAGAAATAGTATTCTGATTTATCAGCATTTCCCGTCCCATTGATTGTTACATTAACGAGCGATAAGAGTAGGTCCTCCTTCTCCCTCCCTGCTTTGGGTTCTTCCCAACTCCAATTCAAGATTGTGGGGTCCGTCCAGCAGTCGTTTTCCTCGTCGCTGGTGTGGTTGGTGGATTTATCTGCGCGAGTAGGGAGCGATAATCAAGCGACGGGGACCCTGAGTTACGATCGACAGGCAGCCGAATCACCCAGCGCCGAGGGAAAGGGAAATTGACGAGATCGAAGCTGAACCCACCCTTGGCTTCCCCCACCCCCAACCCCAACTCACATTAAACCAAATGTCAACTAGAATGAATGTCTTTGATGAGATAAAAGGGGGAACCTAGTAGCTATAAAATATTTCTAATTAAAATTAATGTAACATTTGTGTTTTATTTTTAGTTATCGCAGGATTATTTGTCATAAAAATATTGATCAGATTGTTAAGTACGATAAAGACAATTCGTTTATTATTTCTGTTCAAACGAGAAGCCTATTAAGCCGTTTTAACCAAACTTTAACAAGATTGGTTATAATTTAATCATATAGAAGTAGGTATATTATCTATAGAAATATATTCTTCTCTGTTTTAAAGCTTTCAAAGTTTTCATATTGAGTTGCGAGAGACAGTGAAACTTCACTGCACCAGACTGGATTATTACAGAGAAGCGCACCAATGCAATCACAAAAGTATCTGAATCAATTTTTATCCTGTTTTAATCAATTTGAAAAGTGAAGAGATGAATTTTAAATAAGCGAACACATGGTGCGTCTCTAAAATAATGGCATAAAGTTACAAACAAATCGTTCATAAAGAATTTTGTTGCAATATTTGACGTTCAGTATCTGTGGCAGTGGAAGTATCACCCTCGATTAACTCAACCAATGAAGTCTAGGACAATCATTCTGGAAATAGATATAAGTGCATACTCACTTCAGAAGAAGAAATAATTATATAAAACCAAGGGATGAATATTACTCATCTTTGACGTCTACAATTATAACAGGTGTCAAATTAATTATCATTAGCGTCGAGATACTTTTGAATACGCCAAACAGTTGCTCCTATCCATTTCCCTATAAAACTTTTATCAAGTAATCTCCTACGTCTAGGTGGCAGTGTAATCTTCTTCGATCGGAATCCTCTTTGTTCAATACCATGTAATAATCTTGGGATGTAAGCTTTCGATTTTTCTGTTACGGAAAAAGTTATAGATAACATGCATGATCTAGTGGAAAGGACTCAAAAAAATTGTGCAGTGGAAAGGAGACAAAAATATGAACAAATCGATCAATCCAATTTCCAGTGAGATCCTATGAAGAAGCTGTCTAACAACTATAGACGATCGCGTGAGTGCCAAAAAAGCAAAGATCCAGCTTCTATTTGAAAGTAAAGCCCTTGGCTTCTTTAAATTTGATATCCTATTTGAGTAACGCCGCTGAATTTCGGTTTCAATCTTTATGCATTTTGTTTTATCTTAAGTTGATTAAATTTGAACCCTGTAACGGACATGAAAACTTAAACAAAAAAATTAGACAACGATTCAATTCAGCGTTAAAGCACTTAATTGCTCAATTATAAGTAACTTGAAGAAAATTCTTGCACTGGTACACTGTAATTTAAACGTAATTCTAATTTTAGATATGTCGTTATTCTACATAAATTGATAAATTAGGTATCTTCCGAATTTTTATGAAGCACATGGAAATATTCTCAAAATCTAAAGTAAAACGTAAAGTGGTAACAGTAATTCAATTAAATAAATATCGGGAAATTTTTATTTAAAAAGCACGTGTAAAAGGAATGAAAAAAACTTTTTACTGATGATACCAATGTACCTAATAATAAAAATTACAAGAAGATTGCGTCTCATGGAGTTTCTTCACGATATTTGAAATGGATAAAAATATCTAACAAACCGTTTGCCTTAAATTGTGTTGCCACCGAATTTGTGGAAAATAGGCCAGATTTGTGTAAGAACAATTCTTAGTTTTTTTACCACGATAATGGCCGTCCCACACATTGATCCTAATACGCGAATTTTTGACCAAAAACTCAACGAATGTCGTTGATCAAGCACCATGTGACTTTTTCTTGTTCCTCAAAGTCAAATTACCACTTCGTGGATGACGTTTTGAGTCCACAAAACAAATTTCCTAGAAGATGTTGAAGTTCATACAGGAAGTGCCTATAAGAAATGTTTTGACGACTAGCTTATTCACTCTGTCAAAATACGATGTAGTGCATCAAATGGGGCCTATTTTGAAAGCGACAAAATAAATTTGGATGATAAAACTAATATTTTGTGTTTTATTGATCAATTCCCAGTACTTATTTGTCTGCAGCTATAATAAAAAATACAAGAATACGAATTAACTTGATGTTCATCCATAGCCCTCATTCTCCATATATCCTGTTCCTTTAAATATATTAATCGATTTGCGTATTGTCTTTTTCTTTTAGAACCCACTATGGATTTTATTTTATTTCATTGCATTTTTTCCCTTCGATTCGTCAAATCACTGTTGCTATCTTTGGATGTCTGAAAAATATTTGCAGTACCATGTATTTTTTTTTTGCATTTGAACAAAATAAGATTCTCATTTTATGGGTATCATTTATAATTAGCCTGAGTAAATTCCACTACCATTTAATGACTCATATTCTTTTTCCCATATCCGAGTGATCAATCGCTATTGCTGTAAGTTCCGCAGGTTACAATTTGCTTAGGCTTGCTTGTAAAGTTAATCATTTTATAAATTTATAAAAAATTATTTTTCTTAAGAGAAGGAAATCTAGTTACTAATGCGATTGGTCTTTGAAAGCTAACCTCTCTTCTTGAGAGTTGTGCTAATTGCATTTTTGTACCGAGGATCTACTCGATCAGTGTCGATCCGTTTCCAATATCGGCCTGACTACTCTTGTTTGCCATATTGAGTTGGTGGTGGGCGATCCTTTTCTGGAAGAAAGGGAATTGAGACGCGGGAATCTTCTCATTAACTGTCGGTTGGGAACCCTCTGCGGGTGGAAGTGTGTGTGTGTGTGTGTGTGTGTGTGTGTGTGCGTCTGTTTTCTGTGGGTAAGCGAGAGAGAGGGAGAAGATCTCAATTGAAAGTAGTTTCTTGTGCGAGAAGTGGGGGAGACAGCCATCTCATTGGGAGAAGAAATGGAGGAGAGGCAGAGCAAAGGGAAGCGAAGAGGGTATTTTCCGATGTTGGGTGGAATACTTGAGGAGATTCGTTGGGGGAGGAAAGGGACCCTACAACAGAAGAGACCCCTCATCTAATGACTGCAACTGTTGTGTTATTCAACGGGACTGCTTCTGTGGTCGTGAAATGAAAGCGACCCACCATCCTCTCCCTCATTCCTATAAATTTAACTCCTTTGTTTGCCTTCCATCAAATTAATTGGTAGGGTGGCTTTTAAATTTTATTTTCACGTTTATTATTGGCATTACTTTCCAATTTGGTTGCGCTTGACGAGAGATAACCTTGTATTCAGTTCTGTTATCCTTTGGATTTTTATTTGACATAGTTTTATTATCTTTTTATTAGAATCTGTCTTTAAAAAAAGACGAAAATACTGTAACGAACTATAATAATTTTTTCAATACTTTTTAGAAGGCTTCATTGATGTATTCTTTAAAGAAATATTTTTAAGTTGCTAGTTAGCCTTGTGTTAAGAGAGATTATTGTAACGCTCATATGAAAAATGAATTTCAAATCAAATAATTTTCGCCTCATTAAAATTATTAGATAACTCTCTTGATGATGGGATGGTAAATGATATGGTAGGCTGTGTTCTTTAATGAAAAAAATTAAATATTTACCGCTCACTTCAACTCTGAATGACAACAATAAATTAAGGCTTAATTTTTATGAAATAACAGATGGATCTAAAAATAACTTTAAACTTTAATTCTCTTAATGAAGATCTGGTTGTCTAGTTCGCGCTCGAGGGACGCACACATATACACACAGAAAAACCTAATCCATTTTAGAAATAGCGTTATAAACTTTGTGTGAAGGCGAAAATACCTTGCAGTTATCCGCGTTCATTTGAACAGATAAAAAAATATTGTGAGAGAATATTCTAAAAAAGGTAATAAAAAAATTAAAATAGAAATTTGAGAGATACAGTATTAAACTTTTTTTTATATAAGAACAGCAAGAATACCACATCATTACCAGTCGGAATTTTGAAGAACTTATTTCATTAAATTAAATAATAAATAGATTTGCTTTTATTAACAAAAAATGTTTATAGCTTTTCATTATTAAAAGAAAATAACATTCGTCTATTTTATTTCAGTCCCTTCCAATTATTCTTACTTCTTTCGATTTTTCCGTTTACTTTCTTTTTTTTCTTTTCTTTCCGATGGCTCCTCGCACTCGCTTTGAAATATTTGCATTTGCAATTGAAGAGGACATAAAACCTTATGTCAAGTGTCGTTTGATTTCTCCTAGTGACATCGTCGACAGTTGCTCTATCCCATCCTCTCTCTTTCTCTCGCTTTTTTATTTTCTACAATATTACTTGACGATCGACAAGGCTTCACCCCGACGACGGATGAAGGAATTTGTCGGATCCCAGCAAAAACGGTTGTAGGCCAGCAGAAGGGCAGCGACATATTAATCGAGGAGAGGGAGAAAAGAGACGGTTTTGTGGGGGTAAAAAAGGTTCCCCCCCCCCCCTCCCCGAATCGATGCTCACTCACTGTCAGTGCGCCATAAGTCAACCATGAATCGATAGACTTAATCTTGCCTCTCGTAGTTTCCGGTCGGCCCACCACACACGCACACATACACACATATATAGAGTTGCTACTCTACTCATCAGATATAATTGTAGAATTTGTCACTAGGCGGCTCTCAATGAGAAAGTTTCTGTCTGCTTCGTTCCATCGCCCTGAAGGAGGAAAAAAAAGAATAGTAGTAGTAATAATAAACATCTCTCTATATATAAAGGTTTCAATTTTCATTGACTAATAAAAAAGACTGCAAGTTCAAGATAAACAAATTTAAATTATGGTTTTCTCTACATCACATGTTTCTCTCTTTCCTTTACGCTATCTTACCGCTGTTAATAGAGGAAATGAATGAAAATAAATAAATAAATAAAAATATAAAAATAAAATTTTCATTTAAATAAAGGAGAAAGATGCCTTTTCGAATTCCAAAAGGGAAATTTCATTAAATTCTTTCTTTTGCTATGAACAACTTTATAAAACTGTTTAATTTTATTTATTTATTTTTTTTGGATATTTTTTTTAACTCTCTGTATATTATTTCTCTATAAATACATTTCAAAACCTTTTATTTTATTTAATTATTTTTAATAATATAGTTAGATTATGTTGCAGCTTGATTTTTCTATTTATAGGTTTTCTATATACACGTATTTATGTAAGTAGTTGTTATATCCAAAGATGGCATGTATGTGGTTGACATTTTTAAAATTTTACTTCAGAATAATATTTAAGTCGAAATTAAAGAAATTTGTGTTGACGTGATTTAGACTCTAAAGATTAAAACAGTTAATACATCTTCAGAATCAAATATTGAGATTCTTCAATGTATTGATTAATTTGAATATTCGATCAGATAATAATTTGATGAATCAGTAAATCACGTCAAATGTTGAAATTTAGCCATTATGCAACTCAAATTGTAGTATTCGTCTAATTTGCAGTTTATTAATAGGAAAGACCACTGATGCTTACTTAAAGATGCTTTTATTTTGTCTTCTTTTGCATGAAGACAAAAAACAAAAAAACAATAGAAAATTTCGCAAAAACAAAATTTTTTACTCTAAATATCAGAAACTCTAAGGGAAAACTATGAAGGATTTCTTTCACATTTTTATTAATGTTTTGTTGTTTTTTTTTGTTTTTTTTTTCAAAATGTTTAATAGCCAAATGACGTCATATATGCTTTGTGAACGTGCCTGCCATCTGTTGACGGCCTTGCGAAGCGACGATGACGGCGGGGACGAGGCCAGGTCAGGCCAGAGTCTAGGTCATTGTCAAAGGTGCGATTCACGAATCCTGCAAAAGTCGCCACGATAAAACCCCGACCAGGAAGTGACCAGATTGCCAGGCACAATGGAATGTTGTGCACGAGGCAAAGGCTATAAAACTTGCACTCTAAAAGATTTCTTCACACTATGCTTTCTTCTTGGAGTTTGCATAAGTTTTGTCTGAAGCTGAAGCTTTAAATATGAAACGGTAGAAGAGAAATGAGTCGTACGTAAATGGGTTGTTGTTATTAATTGGATCAAATGGAACGGTTGATTAGGTCATACGATGCTTAAATATTATTTTATGTATCGGATGACATCACTGAAGGTTGTCAAGATGATTCAGTGATTTAAAATGGAAGTTATACATATAGAAAAAAAAAACAAGAAAAACTCTCAATTGCTTTTCGTTATAATCAAAGAGTGAAAGCTGTTTTTATTTATCAGCTCTGGGGCGGAAATCGCAAACTACCTTTGAAATTTCAGATAAGAACGGGGATGATACATTTGTTGATAGATGATTAAAACTGCAAACTGAAGATCAGACTCAAGTTTCAGTGAAATTTCTCTGCGGTTGTCTGCCCATTTTTTTTCCAAGGAAAATATTTTATTTGTACTTTTTGATTTTTAGTAATTGAAATTACAACTTATTTACTAATAGTTAGTTATTTATTTTAAATATTTTTTTTTAATATTTAAAATGTGATTTTAAAATGTGAGAAAAGAATTAAGACGAGCGTAGGTATTTCTTCGATGTAATATATATATAGGAAGTGTGCGCAACTCGCACGAAAGACGTGTAATATTTTCTGATATCATTAAATTTCGTGTTAAATTTGCACTCCGGGAATTTTTCGCGAGATAAAAACTCTGCTATTGCATCATTTCTTCTGCTAATTCATCGAAACGGAAACTAAGACGACATCAACTTGCTAGCAGCTGGTCGAACACGAAAGAAAATACGTCGATGGGGATTTCTACACCTTAAAGGCAAAAAATAAAAAAAAAAAATAAATAAATAAAATAAAATGCGCTCTTTAGTTCCCATTTGTTTCTTTTACTGTTTCTTTGTATGTATGCAAAATAGTAATGCTGAAAAGTTCGAACACCTGAGAACGGTTCATCCATTACTGCCAAAGAGAAAGGTTTTTATTATTATTTTTTTTTCTCTCCTCCCTCGAGTCAGTTTGGCCCAGTGCCAATTGTGATCTGGCAAAGCGCCTTCCATAGGAGGTGGCGCCCTCCGGTGGTAGATGATTATTGGCAACTTGAGGGTATTGACCTAAACCGGCAGTGGGCAAGTTGCAAATGTTTCACTTGTTGACATGATAATACACTTGGAAAAAGGTTAAAAAAATTTTTCCTATCCCCATCAGGACCCACAGTGAACGCCAGGGAACAGTTAAGGTGCGAAAATTTTCCAAGGTAGGGCACTTAAAAACCCTTAAAAGTTGTCTCCTAACTTTTAGCTCCTTTTATTCCGTTTTTTTTTTATACTCTGTTGAAATAACTCTGTTTATCCATATGATTAAGAGTGAGCGTGCTTTTAAATTTCGTAACTGTTCATATAGAGATATTTTAGAAATTTATTTGGAGAGAGAAAGAAAGAGAAAGATAGATAGCAAGTTAATTTTATATGCTTACTGTCTATGTTGAGAGAAGAGAGAATGTATCTTGGGATGGGTTTTCCCCCTTTTAAATGCTCCCTCCCCCTCTTTTATGGGCAATGGCGTCATAAAAATCGAGAAGAACTAAATTGAAAAAAAATTCAAATTGTTGAAGGAGGAGAGGGTTTCTGCTCTTGTCAACGAAACGCTTTCAATGAAACGACGCAAATTGCTCGTAGTCTCGTCAGCGTTCCCGCGCGCTGTCAACTGCACGACGAGCATAAAGGGAACTCGCAAATGGCCGAGGATATAAAGAAGCAGAGGGAGGGGTGGGGTGGGGGGTAGGGCAGGGATTGGACAGGCAGGGAAAAGCCGACACCGATAAAAGACGACACGGGGCTGGATTTACGCACTGGGAAAATATAAGTGGGGGCTGGAATGAGAGGGGGGATAAAGACAGTGGGGGTAAAAAGAAGGCGGCGATCGTCAACTAGCAAGCGATTCTTGATAGCGTAGGAGCGTTCTTAGGTCAATGACCGGTTGCCTCGGCGAGCAGTGCAGCCGACGACGGTGCGTTCGAGGGGTCGGCGAGGCGACGACACGACGTCGGAGAAGAATCTCCCCGTAAAAAGAGAATCTCTAGGGGAAATGTACAGAAACTCATACCTTCTCAAGAACGTTTCGAACCGCGCTTTTATTTTAAAAACTGAGCATTTTCTTTCTTCGAAAGGCGAATGGCAATTTCCTCCACGTGTGTTCCTATTAAGGAGAGCTGGCGCAGCGATGGATTTTTTTTTTTTCTGTTTCCCCTTTGCGTGTGTGCTTGTTACGTCATCGGGACGTCATCGCTCCGTTCATTCGTTCACTACGAACGACGACGCTGACCTGCTTTATGTCGAACCGGAAAAGAAGCGAGTGAGGCAGTTGCGGGAGAGTTCCCCCGTACGCCCGTGGGAGCTTCGTTCTTGCTTCCGTCAACGTTCGCTTGCCTGCTCTCTTTGTAGCATCAAACAACAAACAGCAAAAAAGGAAAAAAAATACACATAATGGTGCATGGGATTTTACAGTTGGCAACCATAGAACCCAACTGGCGTGTTCTGTCATTTATTTTCCTTTCTCATTTTTATCTCATTTCTTCCGGTTTATTACATTGCTTAGAAACAACGTACTCAATGAAATGTTAAAGGAAAACATTTTAAACCGTTCTAATGTTATAATGTAATCCATTAACTTAATCTGTTTGTTTATTAACATCGGTTGAATGTATTTTAATGTTACTCATATTAAAGCAAAAAAAAATACCCTTGTTTTTTGAAAGTATTCTAGTGTAATTTACTTAGGGAAATTAATGCAGTTAGATGTTAAGGAACTTGTATTTCATATACAAAACTAACAATGTGTCTATGAGCTTTACTGTAATTATGTAATTACCATCAGGTAGGTGGGTTTATACTATAGTCGCCATAAATGTAGATTCTTAATATAAAAGTCGAGTTAATGACTTGTAAAGATACTTATCAAAAACAAAGGCAGTTTCTTTACTCTCTAACTATTAGCCAGTAAATAAATTTGTTTGTTAGAATTCGCGGATAAATTTTATAAACTGCATAATAGATTGTGTCATTAATATACAGTAAATTAATATTTGCGTACATCTTTATCAGAAGATATTGATTAGAAATGATGTTTGGGTACAACTTCGTTATTTTAATGAATTGACTAGAAACATTAACATAAGTAGAGGAAGTATACTAGTTTCGAAAAAATCATACTGGCATTGGGTAGAAATGCAGATATCATAAATTACGTCTATTGGAAACGCTCAAACATTTTTAAGAGTTGAGTCCATGAGGCATGATATTGTTGCCTTGGCTATAATAATCTTTAAGAATTCGTTTTAACAGTTGTAATAGGTAACAATCTGTTATTATTGCATATAAATAAAGTTTATGAACACAACCAAAGTTGAAGTAGTTAATTAAATAAAGTCGAAGCCATCCAATCGAACCAATTGCAATACAATTGCGTAAAGCAGCCCATTGTTATTCTTAATACGAAATAATAATTTTAAATATAAATGAAAAAGGAATGGAAAAATTCCGCAACGTGGATTCGAACCAGCGATCACGAGTCTCTAGCTTTAACTCGTCGCCCACTATAAGCGCATTCAGATTAGTCCGATATATGATCCGATACTTCAAGATGCTCACTGTAGTTTTTCATCTCATGTTGATTAGTTAGAATATAATATATGTGAACACAATAACAAAAGTTCCTATGTCTAGTAGAGTGGAAGTGCGCTACCGGGGATACTGATACAGCTAAGCAGTGTCCAAGTACCCTAAATGGAAGCCCAATGATAGGGCAGGCGCATGGTCCGAAGGTCGAAAATTTCTCCTTTCGAAAACTATCAGTAGGCTGATGAAAATTAATTATAAAGTGACGAGGAAAATACTGACGCTATACTTCAAATTATAAGATTGAATATACGAGATGAAAAATATAGAACTTAAAGTGCCTGTAGATGAAAAATATAGGTGTCTGTCCTCTCATTGGGCTTCCTCTTTCACTGCTTAGCCAAGTGGAGGCGGCGAGCTGGAGACTCGTGGTCCCTGGTTCGAATCCAGGTCGCGGAAGTCTTTATTTTCTTTTTCATCTGTATTTAATCTTATAATTCGAAGCATGACTTTAGTATTTTCACTATCACTTTATAACGAGATAATAATGATGCCGCTAGCTTTCGTTGGATAAACTTCATATGATTATTATTCATATTTTTTAAATTTTATTCTTCAACTGTCTACAACTTTATTTATAAATATTTAAAAGGTGTATTTTGTGATTTTTTTTTTTCATTTTATATAGTTCTTTTTATTTTTATCTGACCTAACTAAGCGCCAACTTTCAGTTGGCCTTCATTACGAATGCTCATTTCTCTTTAACTTTTTTAAAGAAGGCCGTCTAATTAGACAGTAAACGATAAATATAAACATAACTCATGCGTACATATAAGACGTAAATAAACAATAAAAATTATCTATAATCTGTTAATTAAAGAATATTGCTTTAATGTATTCTGGCGTGTTAATAAAGTTTTGATGCAGCTTTGCACAAAAAAAATATTTTGAACAGCAGACACGGTTGTACAAAACAACAAATAAAAAAGAAATGCACACGCGGGATAGTTAAATAAATTTACTGAAATTTTTTTCCAGGGTTAAATTTACTTTAGTACATATTTAAATAATGTAAGTTTCTGCACTTTTTACAATCAATAAATCTGGTCATCTATTCATGCCATGTTTCTAATTATTGCAATTCGGAACCAAAAACAGTTTTCTAATACTTACTACACAGTCATTCGAATTCCCCTCACTTTATGACCTACATCATGAATGTTTTATTCCCAATACATTAGCAAAAATGCATTCACGTATTTTACTTGACGAAACAGTAAAGTCTAACGCCCGTTAAGGTTTTCCGTCTTCGCGGAGAGAATGGGGAAATAATTGATATTACGCGGACGGGAAAGAAAACAGAAGAATTCTCTTTCCTTTCCCATCGTGTCGATTTGATGCTGTGTAATGATAAACAAAAATACTGAAAAGGAATATATAATACGCTGCATAACGAATAAAATTAATGAATAAACAATGAAAATATATAAGCATTCAAAATGGAACCACCGTCAGCGTCTTATTGAGATGCCTCACTTTTGCAGTCATTCGTATGCGGCAATCTCCGGTGGGTTGAGTTCGATGCCTGATAAGATCCCCACTTGAACAGACTCAATTCAAACAAAAGAAGGAAGACGAATAGAAAGTGATGGAAAAGCGATAAGAGCGAGAGGGAGGAAAAATAAAATAATAAAGAGAGATAGGCAAGAGACAGGAAAAAAAATCGGGTGGAAGTGGCCGAGATTAAGCGAGACACAGTGTAAAAAAAATATTTTTGAATATAATTAGAAAAAAAGAGAGAGAGAAAATAAGGGACGCGAGTGCTTCTTAATGAATGTTTGCTTCTCAGATTAATTAATCGTGGTTGAGACTATACCGGTCAACCACTGTTCAATAGTAATAGTCAACATCCTTCCTGTGTTCTTTCCTATTACTATTTGCTTGGTGCGATTACTGTTCCATTAAAGCTTAATCAAAACATGCTCATTTGCTTCCATTTTAATAGGACTTGCTTAATGGCTGTGTTGCCAAGCAAAACTTGCATAAAAATAGTAGGCAATTACTACATCTAAAGCAATTTTAAGATTCTTAGGAAGATACTATGCATGCATTATTAAATAAAAAATAAAACTTTATATCGAAATAACGAATAGTGGAATTTTACAAATAAATAAATTTATAAAAAAATATTTATTTATATCGAAACAATTCGTAATTTTATTTCATATATTGCTGAGAAAAATGTGAAACGGATTAGTAAATCATGTATCCAAGAAAATGGTCAACTTTAAAACTTCACGTTTGTATTACTTATTAAAATCTCCTAGTGGCGTGGCTAGTATTTGGCAGGGGGGTGGGGGGGTGGAGCGTTTGCGCATCCTTTCGGTCCACATAAAACTTTTAATCGGACGTATGCGCATTTCGCCAGCCACGCTGCCTTCTTCAGCGTACACAAGACAGCGTGACTGCCGAAATACGCATACGTCCGATTAAAAGTTTTATGTGGATTAGTGGTTTCTTGTTATCTTTATTGAAGTTCATCCACAGTGTCCGGCTCCGGTTCTCTCTTAACGTTCTTAAGAATGAGTTACACTACGTAATCAAGTTTTCGGATGTCTGCATTTATGCAAAAAATCGCTATAGTGTTGATCCTCCCTTTGCTTTTACTACTGCCTTTACTCTCCGAGGAAGTTTCCATCAGACTTTAGTAGATAGCTTTAGGAATTTTTTTCTATTCTTCCCGAAGAGCGTTGATGAGTTCATTTAGAGGTATTAGGGAATATGGCATAGTCCGTTGTCATCGCCCCAAAGGGATATATCGGAGCTGTGTGCACGCCAGTTCATTTCTTCAACTCTTATCTCTTCAAACCATTCTTTTACGCATCTTGCTTTGTGATAAGAACCACTATTATGTTGGTTTAGGAATGGTTTAATCCCAAACTAATATTGTGTACCATATGGCCCATCAAGATTAAACTTTTTCCATTCCGAGAAAATCACTGAAATTGATTTTCTTTGCAAGACATGGTTTTCTTTGCAAATGTAAGTCTGACAGCCTGTGTCGTTGGTTAAGAGGTGGTGTTCTTTTTATCTTGAAATATTTGATGTGTTCAGCATTGTTGAGAACTCGTGTGATAGTTGATGTCGACTGTGGAATGTCCAGAGCAGACCTGATATTCCTCGCTGTCATTTTTTTCCTTGGTTGCAAGAACACAAACCCGACGTTTCATTCGTGGTGACAAAGAATGAGGTCTTCTTGGTCGAGGTTTAACTTGTCCATCAATTCCAGGAGTTAATACATTTTGCACTGCACATTTTGACCGTCCTATTTCGGCTGCAAACTGGCGTTGCGATTTACCTTTTCCGTGTTGTTACGCGTCCAAATCTTATGCACTTCAGTTTCATCAAGTTGTGATCCTCTAGGCATAGTTGTTTGACAAAATAAATGCCAGGAATGGACACTACTGTTCAGTATGTGGTTTACTTCTGTTAATATCATTTGCATTTTATCAGAATAGGGAGAATTCATTATTTTTAGGGGTGGACTTATACTTATGAACATGCTGTTTTTTTAGGTTTTTATCAATTATTAATGAACCGACTGAAATTCTTGGCTGAACCTTTTTGTAATTCCTTAAAAACGATCCATCAACCCATGAAAAAAGGTAAAACATCAACACAAACAGGCTATGTTGAAAAACTTACCATTTTTCGGGGTGGACTTATACTTTTGAGAATGACTGTAACATCTGACTGTCATTTTCTCTGGCTTACCATTTCGCAATTTCACTGAAGTTGCTCCCTGAGATTTTCACTTGAAGATGATGTTACTTATAGTTAAATGGGATATTTGCAGGAGAACAGAAATCTCACGTACAGAATTCCCTGAGCTCTGTTCACACGGCAGAAATATAAATCACAAATCCGAAATATAACTCACATGTTTCTTTAAGTTATTTTTATTAACTTAGACATCATAGACATGTAATTTAGGATGCGTAACATTGTTTTGGTGGGGTGCCATAAACGTTTGATCACATTGTGTGCGTATTAAGCGGCGAAAGGTATTGTAAAACTTTATTAGCACTAAAGCAATGCATCTACAGAATCATTTCTGAAGGAAGGGCTTTTCTTTCGCATCACAACATGAGGCCATGTAGCGGTCGACAAATAATTGAAATAGTAACAAGCCTGAAATTCACACTTGTTCCATTCCCTCCTTATAGTCCAGATTTGGCACCGTCCAACTTTGGTTATTATATTGAAAGAGATGTTGAAAGGTCAACATTTTTTATCCGATTTAGAAGTTGAAACTGTTAAGCTCAAATAAATCAAAAGGAGACTGCAAACTTACTTCATGGGTGGAATGAAAAGGTCGATAACTGTTTAGAAAATGTGTATCAGTATATGGAGACTAGGTTGAAAAATAAGATTTGCAATATTTAATCTAAATAAACATTTTTTCTCATTTTGATACCATTTTCATTATTTTATTTTGGAAATTTATTTTATACGTTTGGAGAATCTTTTAACCAAAGAGCCTCGTGGTTTGTTGTTGTTGTATTGTAACAATGAACAATGTAATTGAGACAACCTATTTAAATGTTATTCTAAGATGAGGATTAAAAGAAATGTTTAAAAGGCGTTGTTAAACATTTTTAGCAATTCACCAAGTATTACTAAATTAACAATTATCATTATTTTATTAAATAATTATTAACATCCAACTCGTGTTCAATTTTTGCTTCACCCAAGGATTGTTTTTTTAAAATCGTCTTTCAAGAAGTAAATTCTAAAATAATGCCTTCCTTCAGGGAAAAAGTAAAGCTTCTCGTTTTATGTACAGGTTTCTTCGAAATGAATGAAAGAATACCGCACTAAGATATCGTGCACTGACCGGAGACTTCACTTAACCTCGTCAGATGAGTAAGAATCTTGAACATAACAAACCAGCCAGCTAACCAGTAGATTTAAAAAACAACATTAAATGAACCTTGCCTCCGCTCTTTTACATTTCTCAATATTAAAAAGAATCAACTCGTTTTTCTGGGCGGTTTTGTTGTTTTGTTTATGTATTTATTCTCTGAGCGACTGAGTTTAAAGAGCTGCAATCGTGGGGTTATTTGGAAGGGGGGGGGTCTCTTTTTTTTTTATCCGGAGGTTTCTTGTTCTCTCGATCTAGTGAGGGTCATGACGAACGGTTTCTCCTTCGATCCATCATAAGTTACTCTGGTCGGATCGAATGTTCGTCGCTTGTCGTCGCCGTCTGGAACCAAGGTTTCCCTCCACTCTTCGGCCTTCTCTTCCCGGAGCCCTTCTTTAACCCTGGCAACGGGAAATTATCCGGTGGAAGAAAGGCAAGGCTTCATAAAGTCGTGACTGAATACTTGAGCTTTCATAAATTTTAATTAAACGTTTTTGTTAGCTCTCTCCCGTTTTTTATATATATCGTTTAATTCTTATAATTAAAAAGGAAAAGTAAAGAAAAAGTATATATGCAATACATGTTGTTTTTTTTTCTTGTTAGTAAGGAAATCATGTGGCAATAACATGTCCAAGGAATGTTTGGTATTATAAAAAATATGAAATTAATTCAAATGGGAAGGGAAAAAATTGTGACGCAGTAAACGAATAAATCAAAAGAAAATCCTTGCAACTTTTGTTTTAACAAGTACATTAATAAGCTCTTTAGAATTTAAAAAAAAGTTGGTGTTTTATTATTAGAATATTATTTTTTTTCATATTTAAGCCTCAGTTGTTTACCTCACGTCCTTCGTGAACTTCCTCTAGCCGTTTTTGTTGTTTGTATTTGTAAATCACTTCAATAAATAAATACCTGAAAAGTTTAATACTTTAACACCACGTGTAATGCTTTTATCAATAGAAAAGCGGAGTTTCCAAGACCTCTAGCACTTTTGTAAATGAGGCTGTAAGACATTTTCATGGTGAATAAGTGAAGAAAAAGAGGAGCAATAGGGCATGGAATTATGTTGTCAAAAGACGTGATCAGCCTATCGCGTTTGCCCATATTAATTGACCACCTGTTTGACCCCGTAGCGAATTATCTTTGAGAATGAAAAAGTAAAAAAAAAAAAATAAATTTGAAAAATTAAAGTTGAGGCAAAAATATATTCTCTGAATACATTTAGACAAATTTCCTTTCAGATTTTTCCGAATCTTCTTCAAGTCAGTGATATTGTTAGCTGCATAATTTAACTATGCTTTAAATGTTTTAAAATTATTTAGTTATATAATAAAATCGTTTACTGAAATAAAATAAGACTCGTTAATTAACTTCTTGAATTCCATAGTTCATAGTCCTCACCGTATTTCGTGATGCCAGCAAGTATGTGATACTGTAAACGGATGTAATGAACTTAACACCAAGTAATATTTGAAAAATAATTATGCCCACATCCCAAGTGTTTAGATTTAAATTTTTAGTGAGAATAAATTTCATTCATTTACATGATGACTTGATCTATTAGATTTCACTAGATGGTAACAAGATTTTTTTAGGACAGTTTGGTGTTCTGCCGTTTGAGTACCAAAGGTATACATGTATTTCCATTCCAGAAAACTTTTCCCAAAATATAACACGTGTTCTCTTAGAATGGCATGTAGCATAGTCATCAACAGTACTATATTATCTAATGTATTCTAACATAAGCAAATATTTGCATAAGTGCAAAGAATGGATATATAAGAAGGTGCGCTGTGAGTGGACTAACTGAATAGGATGTTGCATCTGGTCCATTCCAGTGCACCAATCAAAACCGAACTACATAGTGAAGTAGAAAATGCCTATGGTAAGCTACATTCAGAATTTCAACTTTCTACGTAAAAAAATGTAGATAATATGAAGGGGATAGACATTATGAAACCATTAAGTGCTCCATTCTTTCGCAACTTAATAGTAAGTTAAATAAAAGGCTGTACAAATAAAGTACAGGAGAAATGCTCGGATATAAGATAAATACAACAGGGTGGGCATAAATTATTGGTACAATAAGAAACATTCATAACGATTATAACTAGAAAAGCTATTTCTATTAGGTTTGTAACAATGAAAAAAAAAGCTCTCAAAGTTTATATACTAGTCTTAAGGCGCATTCACATATACGCGGGAAAGACCTGTTTACGCGAGAAAAAGTCTCGCTGCCGCCACGAGAAAAGTTCTGGCGCTTTCTCTCACTTCTGGCGCGCTGCTGCGAGAGACGCTCAATTCGGCGAGAACCGCATGCTCTGTGCACATAACTCATTTCTTTTCTAGCTCAATGGCACGAGAGATTACTCGACGAAGAAAAAGGAGGCTACTGTTGCACTTGAAAATGCTTCTGATGCTGAAAAAGCTTCAAAGGAAGCCCGTCAAACGAAGCCAGTTTTTTAAGTTTAAATTTTGCGCCAAAATGTCGAAAGAAATCTTAAATGAATAAAAAAAATTGTCCTTCCATAACGTATTTTTATATTAAATGCGTAAGAAATGATAACCGTGTATACAGGTAAAAACATTAAATAATATTGGTTATTAATTAATTCGGATAATAATATTAACAATTTGTACTTAGATTTGTTCAATGTTTGTGATTATTATTATTATTATTATTATGGAAGAACACAAAAAAACAATCTCAATGTAACGTAAGCTCTGGATATACCGGGTGTCCCAAAAATGACTGATGGATTTTGAAAATCAATAAAAAAAAGAAGGAATGCGATAGATATGTATCGTTTGCTGCCTTATGCTTAGGAAATCAGGGAATTTATCCCACCAAATTTCAAATTTAGTTAACATTTTCACCCACAGGTGGCGCTGAAAACTATGAAAAAATAAAAACCGGTATGAAAATGTTGCAAGGACTGTTGCAAAAAACTAAACAATGACATTTTCAATGTAACCCCCATTTGCTGCAACAACGTGGCGCAGTCTCAGGCAAAAATTTGCTGACATCCGTTCAAACAAGTCACAACCTTATACAGGCTCTCTAGCTACAGATCGCCTGCAGCGCCACCTGTGGGTGAAAATGTTAACTAAATTTGAAATTTGGTGGGATAAAATTCCCTGATTTCCTAAGCATAAGGCTGCAAACGATACATATCTATCGCATTCCGTCTTTTTTTTATTGATTTTCAAAATCCATCAGTCATTTTTGGGACACCCGGTAAGAAGCTTCATGAAAAGAGTTTCCTTTATATATCAAATGTTATAACTTTGTTTTAAAAATTGTATGTATATGTAAACCCGGACTTACAAGCCCAGAAAAGGCTTCGGATTTTGGGGTTCGAATTTGGCCTTCTGAAAATTATTATATGAAAGAAATGAATATTTTATCTTTGTGAAGTTAATAATGGTATTGTAGAAGAAATTGTATTGTAAAGTAAATTAGATTTTGTAAATTTTCTAATATAAATATGATTCTTGTAAATTTTGTTAAAAATATCTTGATTCGAATTGAAATAAATTGAAATTAAAAAAAAAATTGAAAAAAAACAACAACAAAAAAAAATGCTTATGTTTGTATGTTTGCTCAAGAGATGGCGCTAGCACTGTTTTTTTAAAAAAGTTTTTTCATGCAGTGATTTCAACTTCGAGCCATCGTATCTCAACGAGGTCGCGATCTCTGTGGTCTTTATGAGCCCTATTCCAAATAATTTCCCGTTCATGGACGGCAGAAATCAAATTTTCTGTTAACGTGGTCTCCTTTTACTTTTTTAATTGCCTTTTCCTATTTCTTTGAATGACGGGAGAGTCGTTCATGGCGTCCATGTTGTTTTTAGCTGTTGCCTTTGCCTTGCAACAAGCAGCCAATCAGAAGAGCTCTTGTGCGCCAGAGCTAGACTTTTCTGTTTCAAACAGAAAACTCTGGCAACACCTTTTCTGGCGCCAGTTGCGTCCACTCGCGCGAGAAATGACCCAGGCGTATATGTGAATGGTCTTGCGAGAACCGTATCTGGCGTGAATTTCTGGCGTGGCTGAACTTTTCTGGCGTGAATAGGTCTTTCTCGCGTATATGTGAATGCGCCTTTAGTCATGTCACCACGAATCAGTCCACCTCGATATGAGCTACTTTTGTGTGGCCTACTTCTAGGCAGCACTCAATCTCTCTAAGTGTTATTGAACATCTCCTGGGTGACGGATGATATAGCTTGGACGATTCGCTGGCGAAGTTCAGGCAACTCGTTTACTTTCTTGCTATACACCTTATCCTTAATATACCCCTACAGAAAAAAATCGAGGGGGGGGGGTTATATCTTCATGTGTGAACAAATGGGGTAGTGCGCTGTCTTGCTAGAAAAATACGCTTGGCTGATGTTCCTCCATGATTGGTAATGCGTAATTTGCAGCATTTCCAGGTAATTTGTGCTGTTCACTATTTAATCGAAGAAGAACGGTCCTATCACTGCCATTCGCGATAGTGCGCACCACACATTCGCTTTTTCCCTGTCCCGCTTATGGTTGCGTGTAACACATGCATTTTCAGATCTTTATGTCCTTAACGTTTCCAGACAATAGTTATTTCAGAATGTTACCTCATCACGAAAAACAAAGTTGGAAAAGAAAGCATTGTCATTGTCGATTATGTCAAGCATAGCTACTGCAAACGCAAAACGTCGAGTCTTGTCATTTCCTTTTCCAGTTCATGGATAATGTGAATTTTAAAGGATTATGGTCAAACCGTAAGATCTAGAGCCTTTAGTGGAATAGTCGATTAACAAAAATGGGCGAATACAGGTGATAGTCCCAGGATGGGGGAATCATTCCACTCAAGGCTCTCGCTCTTATGGTTTGACTATAGAGCTTCAAGCGACTATACAAACCTCCTTGGAATGTTCATTTTCAAACTTGCACGACCCATTGATTTCGCTAGGCTTGTAGTTGAACGCTTCCGTAGTTTTTGCAACACTTTCTTTGAGACTTCGTTGGTCTTCCCGCGCCCTTCTGATGCCCTTCCTGTTGCTTGAAATTGTTTAAGCCAGCGATTTAATGTTCCTGTAGCAGTTGGGTCTTCCCCATATTTCAAACGGTAACATCGTTGAACTTTAATCGGAGATTTTATTTTCCATAACCATAGCACAGACATTGCTTTTTGCTCGGAAGTCGCCATTTTGGTTATTATGGTGCAATATCGCGTTGCATGCTGGAACCAGTCACGTTAATGAAAACGGCTGAAAATTTTGAGAGTTTCTGTTTTCATGGTTGCGAACCTTACAGAGATAGGTTTTCTAGTTATAGCGTTATGAACATTTTTTTAAGGTACCCACTCCGTATATTAAAGATTGGAAAAGGCTATACAAAGCTTGATTATACTGTAAATGCAAATTTTGCTTTTAGATAACTTGATAAATCTATACATTATACCGTAAAAACTAACCATTTTTGTAATAAAATATTAATAAATATTTGCATAAACAAAAATAGTAGATGCGCTGTCAGTGGAGAGGTAAGTTTATACAGCTGAGATGCTCTGTTGTGTTATCAGTAACTTTTACTGAAAACGCAAAAATCCACATGAATTTTCAGAGTTTTCAATAACGTTACTATGTGGTGATGTGTTATCAACCATTCCAAAATCGACTACAAAATGAGGTCTTGAAGAGATGAAAGCATGACAGTGCAACTACAGCAGAAAAACATTCAGGAAAAACGTACAAATTGACGAGACGTGACGGAAAGCCTTGTTAAGAACATGTTCTTTCTCCAATGTTTCCATCTCTGCTAAAGTATAAAATGTTGGTGCCATATCTTCTCGCAGGAAGTTGCATGGTCCAGATTATTATGGTAGAGCAGCTGAGCAGCTACAAACAAACCGCTATAGGACAAATACGAAATCACAAACAACAACTGTCTTCGCTTTCATCTCTGGTAGCAGATTTGTAGGATGAATGCAAGTATGTTTGAAAGTATGCCTCGGCGCATTCCCGCTTCCATTCAGGTAAAAAGAGGAACTGAATAATTTTTTCGAAAATTTTGCGCTATCCGAGTGCTTTCCATTATATAGTCTATATAGACTTTAGAAATCTACGTTAAAATTCAAAATCAATTTTGGAATAACTGGAAATTATTAATTTGCAAATTCAAATGAAGATATTGAAAACTATCTGTTTTCTAATCTTCTTTGGGCTTAGAGAAGTTAAAGCTATTTTTAGTATGCTTAATGCTTGATTGGGTTGATCTTTTATTAAATAAATAGAACGTGATTAATTGCAAATCATTTAGAATACAGCATCATGACCTTCCAAGAAAGAAAATTGGCTTTGGCTTCCAAGATGTGGTTTATGACTGTCATATTCCTTCTCTATTTCTGCTCTGCAGTGTGCGTGATAATTTACCAGGGCCTCACTCCACCCCCCTCCTCGTCTTTTATAATAAGGATTGCTAATGAATGAGACAACTCAGGACCAGTTAGTTTTGTCTCGGCTGATTGATTTTTGACAATGGTAGCCCGACATTTTTTCCCACTTCTCTCACTTTGCTCTCCAAATGAGTGCTTTTCACGAGATTGTGTGGACCAAATCTTTCCATTACAATAATTCTCCTTAGGCAGGAGAGTCCAAGCTGCCACTTTGTCGTAAAATTTTAATAAGCAGTATATCACTTTTGAAGCGCCCAGTTTGTATAAAAACTTGATGAACATAAAATGGAGTTTGTTTTCTCACTCGTTTGTATTTGTACAAATTGTATTTAATTTTTACATTGGGATTTCCGGTATTTTCTTCGTGTTTGTTAATTGTTTTGCGTACATTTTTATTACCATAAAAAGGTATAATTTGAAGCTGTTAGCTTTCATAGATTTTTGATTCACTTAAGTAAAGTATGAGTCATTAACAAAAAATAAGCAACATTATTGTTAATTTTCTTTTAAAATGCTAATAATTTTTTTAAAGTCGTAGACAGTATTCTTCGTAATCCAGTAACTTAATAAAGTAAAGTTATGTGCCCTACTTCTATCGAGGCAACATAAAGAAAATTTTTTGGAAAAGCAACATACTTGAAGAGTATGTTCTAAAGGTAAAAAAAAACATCATGTGAAGAGCCCTCTTATGTCTTGAAATCGTTCCTCTCGGTAATTCAGAGGTTGGGCCGTTGATCGTAATGAATGCTATAAGTAATGGCTATGGCCATAGTCTTTCGGAAAAGCACAAAGATGTTTGCCCATTGTGAGTTAGGAGATCCCAGAGGATCCTTTTATGTATATGTTCCCGACCAAACGACCATATCTGAAAATTTTGGAAAGATTCGGCACAGACCCATCTTGTGATTATTTTATGAAACGGCTTAGATAATTAGGCTAGACTTTAAGAGACATGGTTCATAGGCAACATACAGACAAGTACTCTTTCTCCAATATAAATCTTCATTTAAACCTCATAAAATGCCTGACATACAAATTATAACGATTGGCTGAACAGGAAAAAAATTACTGTGATGAGTTAAATTGGCTGCTTTAATAGCATAAGCGTTTCGGAAGTTTAATATTAAGAACATTAAATGGAACTTAGTACTGCCATACTGTTCATTAATAAGGGTATTTTAGAACCATATTGTCTGCCGCGACATTTCTGGTCGGATTAAGTACTTTTTATGAAATTTTAAAGCACACAAATAGTAATTTGGTTGTTTAAAGATTCTCTTTAGTATGGTTAATAGAAATTTTAGTTCTAGATATTGATATTGTCGAAAAATTTTCATTTCGGTTTTTAAAATTATTATGTGGACAATTTTAACTCTTCTTCCAATATTCTCAGATATGGAACTTTTTGCCACACTGCTAAAAGAACCTTGGCATAAAAAGGCATCCAAAAGCCAGTCAATTACCTAACATGAATCCCTTTGGAAAATGCTTAATCATGAAATGAAACAGAGTTCATGAAAACCTGCTTCCCATTGAGAGTTGTTGGTGTTTACGAGTGGATCAATATTCATCAGGCTAAGATAACAGAACTGGCCGAAATTCGATGCCATGCAAGATCGGGTTAAGACCTTTGAAGAAAGAAAGCTTTGATATGCATATTTGGTATTTGCATCAAGTCGATACTGTGAAAAAGAGATGATGTTCGAAATTCAGGGTGTCTGTTTACTTTTAGTTTGTCTTTGTATATCATCAATTGGCCGAAATTTAATGCAACATCATTGTTTCCATTAATACATGCCCATACAAATAACCCTACAATTTGGGAGTAACAAGACTACAGAAGTTTGGGAGTAGGAGAAACAAAACTACAGAAGTTTGTGGTCTCGAACACCCAGCTTATAATGCATTTACAATAAAAACCAAAATATAGGATGGGCACTGGGGAAGTGTATTAAAAGTTTCACAAGTGTAGGGTTTACACTTTATTCGTATCAGATTACAACAAGCTTTGATGAATTCAACAAGTTTTGATAAATTATTCAGTCTGTATCAGAGTTATTGTATATGCTAAAGTCCAAACATAGACAAATATTATTAATGATTCCATTTTTTTCGGTTGGTTTTGAAGGGTTTATATTGGGCACAGCCTGGATATGTAATATTTTTATTTGAAACTTAAATGCAACTTAAAGGTAAACTCCACGTAAAAAATCGACTTTATTTTTTTTGCATCACATAACATTAATCCAAGTTAATAGAGTATTTATCATTCTAAATTTTTCGATTTTTTCCTAATATTTTATTAAGAAAAATGCCTCGGAAAATTGAAAATTTGCGTGGGATCTTCCATTCCTTCTTCACAGAACACGGCGGAACAATCTGTCATTTCCTGCCGCGAGAACCTCGGGGAATTTCGTCGCCGAGATTCTAGTCGCTTAGAACGATTCTACATATCGTAAGATTTTGCTAATCTGTTTTATGTCGGAATGCCTTCAATTTGTTCTCTGTTATGATGTGTAAATAGACAATCGGATAGAAATTTCACGTTTCATAGATTTCCATAATCAGAATCGATTAAAAAACAGTGGATTAGTTTTTGACAGCGAGGGAACTGGTATCCAACTCCAAACAGCATCGTGTGCTCATTTTGAAGCGTCCGCCTGTCACAAAATCCCCGTTCAAAACAACAAAACTGCAGAAATCTATTGGCGACGCATCGGGTGATTTAACGGATATATCAGTAAATGGTAAAGCGCGAACTCTGGTTTCCTGCTCCATCCTGGTCATGTAAGCAACCGTCGAGTTAACCATATATGGCTACACGCTTTGACTGGAATGAATTGTTTCGGGCACATATATGGCTGAATTGACGTGTTTCGGGCACATATGTGGCCGAAATGACGTGTTTAGGGGGCAACGCAAATCTAGAATTAGATAACAATTAATTAATTCAAAAGATTTCAGTAAAGTTCTTCACGTGCTAAGGTTTAACATTTATATCAAGTATTTTTTTCTTTACAAAAAAAGCGTGTAAATCTACTTGCGTACGTAAAGAAAATTACAAGCTAAATAAAAGCACGTACACTTTATGACTGTTTTTTTAGAAAATTAAAAAAGCAAAGCTCATTAAAGTTGAAAATCTTGTATACAGGGTGTTTCAAAATTATATACAATAAATTTAATGACATATTCTTCAGGTCAAAAGAAGACGAAAATGTTCTATAGCACTTTGTCTGGAAACGATTTATTTACGCGATACAGCCAACTAAACCCGTGGCTCCAAATTACAGGAATTGTTCAAAGTGCCCGCCACCAGCTCGCACGCACGTTTCGGCTCGTTGCATGAGGGACCGTCTGATGTCATGGAAGAGTTCGTCGCCAGCATTACGAACGGATTGGCATGCATTTTCAATTCGTTGTCGCAGATCCATAATGTTAGGAACTTCTGTGCTGATCCATAATGTTAGACGATCGTTTTCACATGACCCCACAGAATAAAGTCCAAGGGATTAAGGTCAGGCTACCGGTCTACCTCGACCTATCCACCGATTCGTGTATGCAGCATTAAGGTGTGCTCGCACAACATGGCTGAAATGTGCTGGAGCGCCATCATGCATGAACCACATGTTAGATCTTATCAAAAGAGGAACATCTTCCAATAATTCTGGCAATGCATTCTGCAGAAACAAAAGATACGTTCCCCCAGTCAATCGTGGCGGCAACACATAAGGGCCAATTAAGTTATTTCCGACAATTCCACACCATATGTTCACGGAGAAACGCTCTTGATGCGCTCGAGCTCTGGTAACATGCGGGTTAGCATCTGCCTAATGGTGCTGGTTGTGAGAATTTACGATTCCTGTCCGGGTGAAGGTTGCTTCGTCCATGAAAAGTATCTGGCTGAGGCGACTAGGGTCTGCAGCATGACGACGTTGTATCCATTGGCAAAATCGTTGTCGGTGTGGATAGTCCGTCGGGTTCAGTGCCTGAACCAGTTGCAGGTGGTATGGATGCAAAATCTGACGGTGAAGAATGCGCCAAACAGATGAGTGCGGAATGTGTACCATGGAAGAAATACGACGGGTGCTTGTCTGTGGTTAATCATGTATGATGTCAATTATCACATCCTCCTCATCCGGAGAATGTGCTATAGGCCGCCCTTGTCCTGTTTGACGGCCAAAGGAACCACGCTCCCTCAAATGTCTGTCGACAGATACAAATGTTCGGTTATTTGGCAAACGTCTATTCGGAAAGCGTTCTTGGTAGAGTCTTCTTGATTCCACAGCATTTCCGTCCGCAAATCCATACATTAGGTGCATGTCAGTGTATTCTGCACTGGAATACGTGTACATGACTTTTTTTTTACGTAAATCGTAATGCGTATGTCAAAGCACGCAAACGTTCTGAAATTGATAGTCCTAGTGGATGTACAGTAATGGAAACTACCGTACAAAACTAATGGAACAACCCTAAAGTAGGTTTAAATGAAACAAACCACTCAACCTAGTGTTGGGTCGAAACGCTGGAACTGCTAAAATATCGTCCGCTAACTACCGTGCTTTGGTGTTGATTACTCGCAAACAAATCGTTTCCAGACAAAGTACTATAGAACATTTTCGTCTTCTTTTGACCTGAAGAATATGTCACTAAATTTATTGTACATAATTTTGAAACGCCCTATATAGAGTACATGTTTTTTTTTTTTTTTGTTTTTTTTTTAATAAAAGATTAAAGCTTTGCTTTGTCTACGCATCCGCCGTTTTAAATTCAGTATCAATTCAAACAAGAAATTCGCTGAAACTAGATCACGTATAAGGTGGAACTAGATGCTCTTCCAACTCTAAACGGGCCTGGCGTTCTTCAAGAACAACGACCGCAACAGCACTCGTTAAACGCCGAAGGTATGAGGAGGTAAGCCTATCTGCTGTGTAAGGCACACGCCGCCCTAATGTGCACACGCCGACGTGGCAAGCAGAAGATCCCGTTTCACGGTTTAATGCATAGGGCTGTATATCGCAGAAGTTGCAGTAGCATTTAATTCTGCTAACGGCCCTTATATATCGCTGTCACTGTTATCAAAATCGCAGTCGTCACTACCGGTCTTGTTTCGTATTCATAGTCCATTGCGATGCCCAACTGACAACTAACCGATAGCGTCCAATGTGTGACGCCACGAATTCGAAACTCCTTCGCACTTCTCGGCAACTTGTGACGTAACAGTTGCCGAACCATAGCGCCAGTGTCTATCGCAGGGGGAGGGGTAAAAATGAAAATTTTTTTATGAACGAATATATATTTAGAGAAGGACCAGACACAAGAACCCTGGAATACAATAAATAATAGTTATTAATTAAAAATACAAAATGAATAAAAAAATAAGATATAATAAACAAAAGTAATTAAAAAATAATAGTTTTGATTACAAAAAAAAGTCAATTTATTTTGATTTTGATTATATCTATTATTTTTTAATTACTTTTGTTTATTGTATCTTATTTTTTATTCATTTTGTATTTTTAATTAATAACTATTATTTAAAGTTTTTTTTACATATTTTATCAATTTTGAGTACGAATTGAAAATTTTTTATACATGCTACATTGTTATTGAGACTTTCATCTTTCATTTTAAACAAAATTGTTTTGGGTGTGGAGTTTACCTTTAAAAGGATTGTGGTTGTTTTTTGAAAAAGTCTTTCACTATATCATTCACGTTTTCGACTCCTCCTTTGTAATGTCTTCTTGAGCCGCCCAAAGATGTGGTAATCATTTCCCACTGAAATTTCTGTAACATCATGGCGGTTTCACGGGAGACGTGGGGGCGCGCATTGTCGTGCAGAATGATCACCTGTTGTGAGAGAAGAACTCGGCGTCTGTTTTTGATTGATTGCCGAAGTTTCGTGAGAGTACTGCAATACTGTGCAGAATTGATGGTGCATTTTTTGGCAGAAAATCAATCAGCAGTGGTCCACGGTGGTCGAAGAAAAAGGTTAACATCACCTTTCCTGGACACATCCATTTCTACACCTCTTTCTTATCATGTTTTATATTAACGAACAGGTGAAGTCTCAATTTATGCACTCCGGTACACGTCTGGAATGTACTAGAATACCCCTTCACTAGAGTGCTGTTGTCGTTGCTGTAGTTATGACGCTATTGGACGCGTTTACTTTTCATTTGACCAACCTTCATATTTCCTCATTCTTAGATAATTCGAAAACGTTCGACTGCCTTTTAAATACGCAATATAATAACAACTTTCAAGACGCCGTTTACCAAATGCGTCAAAACTGCTGAGGATCCAAAGACTTCCACTACTTTGGTCAACAGAATTCAGAATTGAGTAAATACGAGAAGAACAAGATAATTTTGTTCTCCAGCGTGCATTATCTAAAGGAGAGATTGAAGAAATAAATTTACTTGTGCAAGCCATGTCGTCTGGCCTTATCAAAACGGACGGTTTGCATGATCATGTTAGGGAGGATGTTTGACTACTGGAATCTGAAAGGCTAAGATTCCTTTTGACACTTTTCAACATTTCGGTACTCATTGCATCATTTTTTTAGAACATTAATTGAACAATACCTTATCATAATAAAGTGGTCAGATAATTATTTGTAATTGATAGAGTTGTGCTTTGCATTGGCTGTTGTTAAGTGGGCGGAGTTTTATTTACATTTTCCTCATGTGACATGATTCTGATGGAATTTACTATTAAACAGAAATAAGTCGAACGGTTTATTTTCATCTTCATGTTCGTAACGGACGCTGTCAATGTCTATCGGTCTATTGATTTACTGGTTAGATAGGTCGATGGATTCCGAACACTCAGAACCACCTTCCTGAAAGTTACGGAAATTCACACCCTTTTTGGGTGATTTGTTCTTCGGAAGTAATAAACTATTCGTTCCCATTTAAAGTAATAAGTCCAAAAATAAGCTTTCAAATTTTCATGTTCTATTTTATTATCGTTTTCGCTTTATGTAGAAATTCGGTTGCATGAATGGGTTTCAGTAGAGGTTATAGGAATCTAAAAGGAAACTCTGATTAAAATGGTATCCAGGAATCCTGAATAAGTTTTGAGAAGTGACCACGGAACAACTATTAAATACTAACACGTAACCGAGCTAATGACTGCGATATTTGCATCTTTGATGTCTTAATAAAAGCGTTTTAATTTTCTTAGGGTGCTTTGCGTTTGCAATAGCTATACATTTTATGGGGCTAACGTGCGCCGGTGGAGGAGTTCCTTCCTATTTCCGGTCAGTGTTTGTTAATCATGACGAGACAAACTGAAATCCGTTGGGGCGGAGCAAAGTGACATAATTCGACGTACTGTAAATCAAATTGGTGCGTGTGCGTGAAGCGCCAACAGCGCCGATTCGAAGCAAAAAAATAAAAAAAAAATGAGACGCAAAAAGGTAGGGGGATAACAGCAACAACGGCCGAGGCGAAAGGCGGAAGATTCCATTGGGGAGTCCCCGATGATAAAGCAAGCAAAAGTCGCACACTCTAGCTGCGCTTCGTATTGACAGACCGTTGGCTGTTAATTGCCTCGCCCTAGATTCAATCGATCAGCGTTATTGATTAGTTCATACGGAAGAGAATCGATTCATTAAAAAGACAGAAGGGAGGAGGGAGAGAAAAAAGAATAAAAATATATACACGTATATCGTGACGGTGAAGTGGTTAATGTGTTGGAACTCTCTATAAAAATTTGCTTCCTTTGGAAATTTGCAAGCGCTGGTATTTTTTTTTTTTTTTTTTTTTGTTATTTTTTGTCAGTGCTATTAATCTCCATATCGATACAGTTCATTCAATTATACATAACGTCAACTCCTATAAATCTTTTCTTATCGACTTGCTGCACGAATGAAATTTCTGAAATTACTTCGCTTAATGTACAGAGGACACCCGCTTGAGGAAATTAATTGGTTCCATGAGTTTGTTCGTTATATGAAATTTTCGTAACGCGAAACATTACTTTAATTGGTAAATAGGTAATTTCTTCCAAGTGCTCAAAATTTTATTTCCGCACTTAACATTCAGGCTTTTTTCAGTTTAGGTTGAGATAGGGTATCCGTGCAAAATTTTAATTTCTTAATAATTTACCGTGCTATCAAATTTCTTTACATAAAGTGAAAGACTGATAGCACAAAGAGGGTTAGTCATTGATGAAACTAGTTCGTTGTTTAGAGAAAAGGGGGCATTGTATTTTTATTTTAGGAAAACATTTAAATCAGAGGTTCATAATCTTTTTCTAATCGCGACTCCCTTTTCTAAAAGTTAAATGACTTGCGACCCCTACCTCATATTTGAACAAAAAAAAAGCTATTTTAACACATCAAAATGTTAAAAAAATAACTCGAAATTTCCTATAAAAATAATCGTTCGCTGTCCCCAGATTGGGAACTAGGGATTCGTGCTGCAATTGACTGTAAGGAAAATTGTAGAATTCGTTGAAGTAACGTTTTTCTTTTTTTTTATAGTTAAATTCGTATGTCTTTATGAAAGAGCAGAAACTTAATAAGGATTTCTGGATTTTAATATTATAAACTTATACGCCTTTCAAGATAAATTTTTCTAAGAAAAAGAAAGTTAATAAACGAGAACCTATATTAAATTGTTCTATAAAAAAGGACAAAAATGTTACAAATGTATTATTAAAAAATATAAATTCGTGCATTAATAATGATAATAAACATTAAAAGGGCGTTGTTAATACAGTTCTTTAAATCCTTAGGTGGATCGAATTTTTTTTTTTGGTCTATTGAAGTTTGTTTTTCTTTTTTTTTTCTTCTTCTTTTTTTTAATGTGAAATTTAGCTTACAACATATAAAAGAAAACTTGTTTCTTATAATAGGCTTTTCAGTTTAAAGTTATTCTAGGAAAAAAAAATCTTTCTTTTAGGTCAGATGTTTAAAAACACTAAGGAAAAAATTAGTAAGGTTTTAAATTAAAACGAAATCCTTTTTATTTGCAAACTCATTAAACTTGCTAAGAAGAGAAGCAAAAGTGTCCGCCCATTTTTTTTAAAGCGTTAAAATTTTTATTTTAATATCTCGTATTGTAAAAGTTCCGCATCACATTACTTTTATTAATGATCGAATAATCTAAAGATTTTTGTACTAATATGCCGAATCCACATCGATGCAGGTTTGTAAAACTTCAGATTTTTTTTAAAAGTTGTTTTCCTTAGCTTTTATGCATACATGTATAATTTAAAGAGAAGAAAGTGAAAAAGCAGAATAGAGAAAAAAATTACAGGGTGGCTCATTGCCGTCTTATTCTTAACATGTTCGAGAGGGAAATTTTGCTAGGAGCCAATCAGGTGCTCTGGTTTTCGCGGTCAGACGTGAGTTTCACTCAATGTTTATGATGGCGAGCGACAAAAAAGGGGGCTTCAGTCGAGTTTCTTCAGAATGAAAGTGAAATGGGGACGGAACGGTTCCCAGCAAGAAAACAATTAGAAAGCTTCGTTCATTAAGATAATTATAATATTTTTAAAGTCATTACGATCGAATTATTATTATTATTATTATTATTATTATTATTATTATTATTTCACATTACGTGTAGCTCACGTAAGATTTAATTGCCACTTAAATGCCTACTTTTCTGTTTAATGCATGCAATTTCTCCTTTAATGGTCTCTTGAATGTAAAGACTCATTCAACTGCAATGGCATAAACTTGAAGAGAAAAAATAAGCTGTAGAACATTTAAATCTTTGTGTACTTCCCAGTATAACATATAAATCAACAACAATAAATCATTTATATTGATGCATTAAATATTTTAATTTATGATGGAAAACATTCTTGAAATTTGTCAGGCCTGTAATAAATACCGCTTTGTATTATAATTCGCAGGTGTATCTTAGTAAAAAATGCATATAATTAGTTGGAGCTTCTTTATCTGTTCGAAACGTTTTTTCTTAGCTGTTGAAAACTTGAACTAGTTGCAAGAACTTTGTCTATATTTTTAAAATATAAAATTAAAGTGCTAAAGCTCATATATGGAAGTCAGCTCCATCACAAAATTTGTTATAAATTAATTACATAATTATGCTAAGCATATAATAAAATAATAAAAACTTTACTAACCTAATCTTTTAAAAATAATCAAAATAAATAAGAATTACTTTCCATAATAACACCATCAATTTCCATAATTTACTTGAAGACTGGTAGTCTGTAATGTCTGAAATATATAAATGAAATTAATGTAAGAATAGTCAGTAGAAATTCTGTACATTGACTTATTATGAAAACATATAAGAAACTTGTAATAGAGGATAACATTTTAATGACGTATTAAAATACCCGAAGATCGTGTATAGTAGGGAGGTATGTTGTTTCTTTTATTTATTTTACTTTTCTTTCCTTTTCTCTTTATTTGCTTCAGTGTCAACTTCGTAAATTTTCAAGAAATTATCGAATCCTGTTCTCAGAACGCGTTCAACTTCTATTGTTAACTTAACCTTTTGAATTTCCTTAGCTTCCTATAAAGAATTAAGAACTTTACTGCAAAAGAAATATGCTTTTAATAAGTGATAAATGCATTTCTTGTTCCATTTGTAATTAATTATGAAATAAAACTGAGAAGATCAGAAAAGGTTATCATGTGTAAATACACAGAGCAAAAAAGAGGGAGGAAAAGACTGCATATTCACCACAAAATGAAAATTCAGAAACAAATTTATTGAATTATTTTCCTTCTGTGCACACAAAGTGAATTATCGCAACAATTAGCTTGAACTAATAATCCAGTAACCATTTATTGTTTGTTATTGTTTGTTTTGTTATTAAATGGCTAGGCAAAAATTTGACCCTAAAGGGACGTCCCCTGACCGAAACGCCTCATTCATTTTCAATTCTTTGCATTTATTTGCAAATTATTAACATTTAGATGTTGGCTAGAAAGCATGTCCGTATTTCTTTCTTTTAGAGATTCTTTTTTTCTTTATCGTTGTGCAGCATCAAGCCATCTGAAAATAAGTGTTCCTTCCAAAAAGCGTTCTCATTAAATGTTATTGAATGTTTGTTTACATTTACAGTAAAGATCTTAACTGTATTCTGCATAATTTTTTTCTACTTCCTTACTTCCTTAAAGTTGTCTTTCAAATTTCTTTCGATTGCCTTTTTTCTCACACTTATTATAATATTTTTTTTCAAATCCTTGTTTCTTTCTTCTTCTTCTTTTTTTATCAGCCTTAATGACCCCTTTGACCTTTTCCAGGAAGTCTTTGTCAATAATCGCACCTCAAAACGACATTGAATCTGGTTCTATTAAAGTTTTTTTTTTGTTACAGTGCCTCTTTTTTTTAATATTGAATAAAAAATAATAGCGATAGCTTCTTTTTTAATCCCCTTATCCTTCCTAAAGCCGTCTTTTGAAATGATTTTCCTCTTTTATTATTGCACTAGACATCGGTAAGATTGACATGTTGGTTCTTCTTCGAAGTTCCTCTTTTCAACTAAAAGTTTAAGAATGAAATAACATATTGTCCCGTCTTTCTTTGAAGACGAATAGCTTTTGCAGGGTGGATAATTATACCTCATCATCGGACAACAAAAAATAATAAAAAAAATAAAAAATAAAAACATCCTTGTTATATTTTTTTAACCCAAATTATATAGAAAAGCATGGGGAGGGAAAAAACTCGACTATTGTTCGTTTAATCGCAGTCAGCGAATAAAGTGAAAGTAGCTTCATGTATACAGCTTAGAGAAATTCTAAGGAAAGAATTTACCAAAGAACACAGTTGAAACTGTTTTCAAATTGAGCGCAAATTACGGTAAAACAATATTCTATTAAAAAGTAAGAAACGATGCTGAACCTTTGATACTTGATTTCGAAGACTTTCAAAAAATGCTTGCATTAGATTGAAGGATTAATCTGGTAGTCGTTTATCCTGGTATTGAAATGCAAACGCATTTAACATTGGCCGAATAAGTTTGTAATTTGCTTTGTTTCCACAGTTGAACCAAATTGGCTTAATTTTGTTGTTGTTATTATTGTTTGTATCACGTGTAATTTTTAAGAGATCTTTATCTCTGCTTATGGAATGATCGTAATGGTTCCCTCATCACAAATTAATAATGATTGTCCAATTTTATCAGAATATGCTTTCTTTAACTTTTCTTTTGTGTTTGATCTACTTCATTGGAACTGTTCTTTTCATGATTATCGTTGACAGATTTTGGAAGGTAAAAAAAATCTACCAGAGTATTTGTGTCCTACTTCGGTAATTGTCTAATTGCAAACTAAGTCTTTTAAATTGGCTCTGCCTGAAATTTTATTCGCAAACACTGAACTAAAAATTCTTCAAAATGATCCGTCAAATTTTAGTCATGATCGCCACGGAGTCCAAGAATGTTAAAAATCAAATATTTGATCTCTCTGTGTGTCAATTGGCTTTTCCTCATTTCTCTTCAGCTCTGCATCTGAGTAGTTGGCACGGTATATGAGCATGAAAAGATACTTGTCCCAGAAGATTTGGGTTTTATCGACGTTTTAGTTTCTCAATGAGGTTCCGTAAATTTATATACAAAAATAACAATCTGTAATGCAATTGGTTAACTGTTTCTAAAGTGTCAGAACAAAAAAAATAGCATAAAAAGTGAATGAAAGTTTAGAATCGCAAACGCTAACGTTTCCAGCTTTTATCTTGCTAAATAAACTTCGCGTATTTTCGTGCTCGTCCAAATCCTACATTTTGAGATAAACTAGGAACGATGATTGATAAAATCACTTGTCATAGCTCAGGATGGGTAGCAAAATTACGGATACGCTTCAGGAGGTAGCTTTTTCTTTCATAGTGATTACTAATCATAAAGCCAATGTACTTGTTAAACCATAAATGAGTTTATAAATATACATACATCTTCAAGGTATTGAGGGTCTTTGCCCAAGAGAATAAGTTTGTCGTGGAATACAATTTTTTCAACTGTAGTTAAGGATGAAAGAACAGATAGGGGAGTAATTTGTAAACTCAGTTGGATTTCCAAATTTAAAAATAGGTGCGATATTTGCTATTTTCAACAGTATGGGAAATTTCTTAGTTGAAAAGTGGTCATACAAAATTTTACAATCATCATGCCTTTTAATACTATGAAATAAGTTGTTGGATACAAGTTGCCGAAACCCTTTAGCAGGTTTCCCTTAGCTTAACGAAGAAAATCAAGTTTTTAAAGACTTTACCACAGGGAACAGAAGGACTGTCGTTTGCAGTGGTAATCTAATTATTCTGCTACGTGAAGAACCATTTGTAGAATTATTAATCCAGTCTAAGTCTTCAGGAGAAAACAATTGATAGGATTTAGGCGAATTTTTCTGCATCAGTTTCCATATAGCGCAGATCACATACATCAATCCTCTGCAGTTTTGAATTTTTTGTTGACCAGAAACTTTGTGCAGGGTAATACTTTGGGTTTCCATTATAATCACAATTGATTCTTCCACAGGATATTTTCGATTATGACGATGTGTTTAATTAAGCTGAAGCTAGCTTGGAAAACTGATATACAGGGTGTTGCAGATAACTACAGGGCAGTATAACGGGAAGCCTACCCGCTCGATTGCAGGGGCCGGCTCGGTCGATTGGCAGAATGGAGGGAGATGAAGGTGGCCTGCAGCAGCCAGCACTTTCCACAGTCGGGGAGGGGGGGGGGGAGGGATAAACGTAAAAACTGGCATGTTTTTGATAAAATTACCCAATTATCATTTGATGTCGAGCCGGCCCCTGCAATCGCGCGGGTAGGCTTCCCGTTATACTGCCCTGTAGTTATCTGCAACACCCTGTATATATGTAATTCTCGCGATGTGCAAGTTGAAAAATCGACATCATGACTAGTAAGAAAAAATATCCCAATTCCTACCATTCAAATGGTGGCAAAAGCTTTCCCAATTCGCATCTGTAAAAAGGGGAAACAGATGTATGTTAAAAGAGAAGAAAAATTAATTACCTTAAGACTATGGGTAGTTACTTATAGCAAAAAAAAAAGGTGATGAACGACAACCACTTCCCACAAACAAGGTGCATATATTTTTACGAGGGTGCAAATTGGACCTGAACTTTATTTTTTTGTAAATTCATTGTTGTAAAAATCTAAACTTTCACTGTTGGGATGGCAATTACCGCCTGTCATGCAAATGCAGCACCACTCATCCAGCTGCCATGACAACGATTGTTTGTTTAAACAAAATGGCAGATAGCGATGTGTCGACCAAAGTGGAACAACCAATAATTATCAAGTTTCTCCACAACGAAGGTGTGAAAGCATCCGAATTTCACCAAAGACTTCAAAGACAGTTCACCGAGTCACATTTGTCTCGATCATCCATCTTTGCTTGGTGCCAAAAGTTTGAAGGAGGGGAGAATCCACCGGCAATGAACATCATAAGGCAAGGCCAGCAACCTCTGTCAATGATGGCATCATCGCACGAACAAATGAGCTGATAGGGGAAACAGGCGGATTCATGTCCGAGAATCGGCTTCAACACTGAACATCAGCACTGGCAGTGTGGAGACCATCATCCACGATAAGCTGAAATTCAACAAGATTTGTGCCAGATGGGTCTCTAACTAACTCTCCGAGAATCACAAAACCACCTGGGTGGAAATCTGTTCCATGCTGCTGCAGCGATATGACAGGGAAGGTGACAGCTTCTTAAGGCGTATTTTGGCCACCGACGAGACATGGATTCATCACCATACTCCTGAAAGCAAGCGTGCGAGCATGGAGTGGCGACACACTGACTCACCACGACCCAAGAAATTCAAGATGACATCGTTAGCAACAAACGTGACGGCGACTGTAGTCTGGGACATTAAGGGTATCGTTCATTTCGATTTTCCTGGAAGAACGTCGAACCATAAATGCACCCTACTACTGTGGCATTTTGAGGACTACTTTGAAGTCGGCACTAAGGAAAAAGCGACCAGGACTCCTTACCAGTGGTGTTTGTTTTCTGAAAGACAATGCCAGATTACACGCAGCCAAACTTGACTATGGACACACTGACGGAACTCAAATGGAACATCTTACCACATCCTCCTTTCAGTCCGGATCTCTCCCCTTGCGACAATCACCTTTTTGGGCCATTGAAAGAGTTCTTGGGAGGGCATAGGTTCGGCTCGAACGAGGAAGTGAAAAAGGCTGTCTTGACGTGCTTTCGACATCAGCCTGAAGATTTCTACAGAACGGGTATCCAGATGCTCCCAAAACGCTGAAAAATATGTATAGAGAAGCAAGGAGAGTTCTTTGAGAAATAACTTGTGTGTGTGTGTGTGTGTGTGTGTGTGTGTGTGTGTGTTTCCTGATTTTATAAAAAATAAAGTCCAGGTCAAATTTCAACATCCCTCGTATTTGTTATTGATCTTGTTAAGTATGTAACAAATCACTTTTAATTCTTGATAAGGGTAAATGGTGACTAATGGTCATCACGATAGTACTAGAAGAGAGAGAGTAGGACTAGTAACTCCTAGGACCGACATAGTAGATACGAGCCCTACGAGAAAGACAGGCCCTGGCACTCAAAAGTCACCTGACCATCATGGTCTGGATTGCAATCAAGCCTTCATTGTCTTCATCTTGGATTTTAACAATCAGTGTGTTTTCATTTGGTGGAAATAGACCTTTGAATACCGGCGTGAACACTGGCGTCTGGCTAGAATTGTCCATTCTAACCGGCAAGCCATAGCAAATGAAATCAGTGCCAGGTTCCATATAGGCGCTACCGGACTCGTATCCATCAGATCGATGCGGCGGGTTTTAACATCCATGGGTTTTGGCAGCAAAAGACCCACCAAAGTACCATTGCTAACGCAACAACACCGGGCACAGCGCATCACATAGATTTGTGAACGTATTAGGTGGACTTTTATGCGGACACAGCACCAGCATTTCTGCGTCTCTGGCTTAAGGTAACAGGAATTAGAAAGCGGGAGCGTACCCCCTTTTTCTTTAATGACAGCCTCCACCCTCCGAGGAAGACTTTCACCAATTTTTGGTAGCATCCAGGCTGTAGAATTTTCTTTCCTATTTTTCATCACGGTATGGCTTATGATTAAACCCTCATGGGCTCATCTTGAGCTATTCTTTAATGAGTATTACGCCTTAGGACAGGATAATTCCAGCCTGCGGACTAAGGTAACTGCTCTAACCAAGCCCAAAGGACATGTAAATAGCGTAATGCTTTCATGTCCGCAGTGGCGTAATTGTTAGCGCGTTGGCGGCATGAGCCGAAGGTTCCTGGTTCGAAACCAGGCTGTGGAATTTTCTTTCCTATTTATTCATCAGTAATTTAACATCGGAAGTATGGCATATGATTAAAGCCTCATGGACCCATCTTGAGCTATTCTTTATTGAGATTAAATTTACAAATCTTCAAATTCTGCATTAGACGTTTACCTTGTTAACAAAGGCGATTCAAATGAGGCCGCATTTTACGAAAAACGACCCAAATCAGACAGACCCACTTCAGAAAAAAATGAAAAAATGGTCATCAAATTTGGTGAAGAAACCAGAAAAGACTCAGAGAATTCGATAAAAGACCTGGTGGACTTGTTAGAAGTTTCTCATGGTAGGTTAATGATTTGAAAATGACCACGTGTGCCAGAATATTGTTCCGAGGATATTAACCAACAATTAACGGAAAAAAAACTGAATGTAAGAGTAAAATCCAAAATCCAAATCATTTGAACAGTGATTACGGGCGATATTATGTGCTGTTTTCTCTGTAATTCCCAATGCAATGCAAGTCATCGACATGGAAATCACTGTGCTCTGTAAATCTGATCCACAGGAAGAGATTATCTTGAAAATCCTTTTCAATTTCCACTTCAAATTCATCCCCGAAGATCGTATAGTCAATAGTAGTGATACGGCGCGACGGTTCATTTGCGGCAAGGAAAAAATGGGTTCTCCTTATTGATAACGCTTCAGCGCACCTTGATAGTGAATACCTGACAAAGCACAACATACATGCCCTTCCTTAATCTCGTACTCTTCAGATACCTCTCCAGATGATTTCTATCGTTTCTCCAACTCAAAACTTAATGAAGGAGACGAAGTTTTGCCTTGGCCAAAGAGATGAAGACGCTTACCAAAGGCGGTAACCACAAATAGCTTGTAAGACTGTGCAAAATCTGGCAAGTAAAGGCTGATTCCCACTGGACGGCAAGCACGGTAAAATCAGCTGGTACCGGTGGAGTTGCTATGGAAACGTAGCTCAAGGGCAACCGGTTTTGCCGTCTCTACCGTGCCGTTGATGAAACCAGCCAATCACAGAAGAGCACATGAAACAAGAATGCTGGGATTGCTTTGGCCATGATCACGCTTCTTAGTGCAAATTAAAATGGCTGATCTGAGAAGTTATGAGAGCTGTTATTCTATTGGTTTTTCGACTGCGAAGTATAAACTCTCCTGATTGGTTTAATGTTTAACTTTTACCGTTCAGTGAGAATGGTCATACTTTGTTGCCGTGAACGGTCATAACGGTTGTTTGGAATACCGGCTGATTTTTACCGTCCTTACCGTCCAGTGGGAATCAGCCTTTAGGCAATTATTTTGAAGGTGATGTTTTGAAAAGGCTTACATTTCTTATGTAATAAAAGTTTCACAAACGTTCAGTTTATTTTTTTACTCTACCTGGAATATTTATTAAAATTGTGGGTGGATATATGTTTCTAAGATAATTCGTCCACATATTTGAATGATAAACATGCCAGCAGCGGCGTTTGGCACCCGTAAAGCTCAGAGAATAGCAGAGCTTGAGGTTCGCATTTTTTGCATACGCGGGGGAACGGAGAAGGCACACAAGCATTTTTTTAATAGTTTGACTTTTCTAAATATCCTCTGTCAAGATGATGGTAATGGAAAATCTTTAGGTTAGGTTAGGAAAATCTTCAGTTGAATATGTTTACTCCACTAACGATAGAGGTCACTATATTTTCATTTTAAACTGTTTCGTGAATGGATAGACTATATTGTATATGCAATCACTCATTTGAGCTTTAATTTGATAATATTGAAAATAATAATATTTAATTATATTCTTCCTTCAATCGACACTATTCTCTTCCTCTGTTGTTTAAGAACAATATATTTTGTTACATTTTGAGAATATGTGAATTCTATTTGCAGTTTTTGGCTTCCGCATGCCGTCTTGCTTTCTATGCAGTCAGTTCCAAAGTTCCAGATTACGGCATTCCCCTCTGTACATAATAAATAATAAAAATCAAACACAGGGTGGTAAGACCGAGAAAGAAGCTGACTTTTCGGATAGAGGCTACTATCACTTTCAGGATAATTCTCTATTATCCTTCTTACTTTGACAAAGGATTGCCTCTATCCGAAATGTCAGTTTGTTTTTTTTTCAGGATCTTACCACCTGTGTTTAATTTTTATTATTTATTATTTTTATTCCAGGATTCGTGTGTTCTCGTCCTTCTTTTCTTCTACATCCGTCATTTACTCTGTACATAAGTTAAATTACCAAATTTGCAAACCTCTCAAGTTTAAAGACATTTGAAAAAATTATTTTCCTGTCCTCTTGTTGGCCATGTCTTTGGTTAACAAAACAGCTACGCATGCTTTGGGAGACACTAATTAACTGACTGGATATATATGTAGGTTTTGAAATAAAACATTAAGCTACATATCTACATATGAATTATAATGAGCTCTTTACGAGTAACGAAACCAGCTGCGAAATAGAACGATAGAAGGCAATAAATAACTTCAGCTTTTCACGAACATCCTCTAAATAGTAAGCCTCTCATTTTTTTAAACATAAAATTTCTGAATTTTTTTTATTCTATGTGGAAGTTACTTCATTAGAAACTTACCCAATTTCCTGGTAATTAAACATTTTCTCCTATTTTTTCATTATAGGTTGTGTCTTACAGCGGTGTCGGTTTATTTACGTATAGCCTATCGTGATTCATTTTTTTATACAAAATAAACAAGACAGTCAGAGCTCAGTCTGCAGTGAACGCAACAGTAAATGCCCACGTTAACTTTCGCCTGATTCAATTTTAAATTCACGTGAGTGAATAGAGAGGTTACATTTATTTATTATTTGTAAACTTGCTCATCGTTTTTCAGCAAAAGTTGCTCAACTTTCATTCTGCATCAAAATACAACTCAAAAAATGATTTAACTATTTCCCGTTCCCGGACAGTTTTTTGGGTCGTTAATCAGTGAGTCGGATCTGACTGGTTATCGATCTCGACTGAGAGGTAGTTCCCAGCTGTCGATTAGTGAAAACAGGGTCTGGAGCTTCGGAGTTCTTGAAGATATCAAATGTTTTACCTGTTCTTGGATAGATAGATAGATAGATAGATAGATAGATAGATAGATAGAGAAATAGCTAGATAGACAGACAGACTAGATTCGACCCTTCGCATAATTTAGTTTTCGCTACTTAAAAATATTGATCTTTCTTTATTTACATATAATCACCATGCAATCTTCCCCGCAGAATGGCCGTACATTGAGAGAAGGTAAACATCGTGGTAAATTTTTTTCAGTCAAACAATTCCAGAAATAACCATATTTACATTATTCCCTGCTTCATAGTTCTCAAACTATTCTTCTCAAGAATTTCAACGTTTGGAAATTTCCTTCTCATGTTCAAAAATGTTACTACACGTGTTTGGTAATTCTTGGCTATCTCCTTTCTTCTTTAAGTTAGAAGTTGACTAAGGTGAACAACATAGTGTTTAAATAAAGATAATTTTTCTGTTAAAATCCGTATGTTAAAAACGCTTGAACACATGACCTGGCTTTCATTTGCATATGTTTGATTAAATGATCACCGTTGGGTGAATATTCCTTAAAAATATTTGTCGGTTCTCTTTTGCAAAGATTTTTAAAATACATGAAGAAATAGCAAGTAATAGCGACTGAAACTAGGGTAGCGAAAATAAATAGGGTAGCTTTTCTTCAACTTTTTGTTCCTGGAAGTTGTTATATACACCCTGAATCATTGCTGTTGGCATTTCGTGCAACTTTTTTTTTCTATCTTGCTATAATATTTTGGGTGGTTTCTGGTATTACGAAATAGAATAGCGGTTTTGCAAGTTCAGCTCAGTGGCTCGGTTGCTTTTTATTTTACACTTTTACTGAAAACGGAATTTTTGTAAACAACTTTTAATCGATCGAACTTTTATAAAAAATAAATAAATAAATAAAACTCAAATTTGCACTTACAGCATTTCTATATAAAAATTTCTAACGGATCTAAATTATACTAATGCGTTTGTTTGTATTTTATTTACAAAAAAAAAACATGATAGAATTGAAAACAAATAAAAAGATAAAAGAACAAAACATATGAAGTGGAAATGAGTGAGCAGACAGTCGTGTTTTGTTGTGCAATGGTTTTGTGAACTTTTTGGGGCCACACCTAATAAAGTGATGTCATCGGTCTGAAATTTTCATGTTCGCAACTCTTCTGTCGATGTCGAACTAAAATTTTTATGTACTAATCCTTTCACAATATTGCTTATTTCAAAGGGTTAAAATGTATTGCCAAAAATGCAAGGTTTTTCATGTAATGCAATTTTATGAGATCATCAAACTGCTTTTGTTTTGAAAGCAGGCATTTCGTGCATAAATAAAATATATATATTTTTTATTATTTTAATTTTTTTTTTTGTAAACTTCGTTATGCATGTGTGGATTAAATAATACGCAGGTTCAGATGATCATTCGCGTTTAATGTGAGAAAAACGCTGAGGTATACTAACGAGGAGGAATTTAAATATTATTGATTATTTTATTAGAATTAAAATTTGGTTTTAAGTGTTTTTAATTGTTGTTGAGGTCCTTAGTTTCTCTTCATTATTCGAGTTTAAGTTTTTTTCCGAATGTAAGACGCACTTCTTTGTTGCAGAATGGATTGGATAAAATTATATTAAAATCTAAAATCTTTTTTTTCTTTGGTACATTCATTAGCGTACTTTCTTTTTCCAATCCACTCTAACTTACTGGCATCTTATTCAAGCAATCATTTAACTATTGAAAGACAAAAATCGTTTATATGATAGCAAGAATTGACATTGAAATAAATATAATTTCATTACAGCATAATGATCATTTCTAATTAATATATGTAGTTTATAAAAACGAAGTCTCCTAATTATCTTTAATACAAATAAATTTTTAATCATAAAATTTAGGATTTTAAAAGCTCTCGGTTTTTAATTTTCTGAAATATTTAAATTTATAATAGCTATTCTTGTTGAAGAAAAATAGAGATGTTTCATATAGTTTAAAAAATTATCTAAAAATTAGTATTTTCTATTTCAAATAGAATAAAATGGGAAAACTTATCTATCTTAATAACGGCCGTATACAATGTAGCAATAGATCTTTAAATACTATATTTTTAAAAATAAAAGCCCTGTTTTTAGTGTCTGGGCCATAGAAGTATTGATTATCTCTTAAAATGATACTTTGATTGCAGATTGAGAAAATAAACATTCGCAATCATATTTCGTTTCTATTCACTGTATAAGTTGATTACAACACTAAAATTCCTTTAAACCCCCATTAGTTTTTCTTTTCTTTACAATTTTTCTAAAGATTTTAAATGGATGGCGTTTCTTCCAATCAGAGGCTTACAAAATGGATGGAATAGAGCTTGTCCGAAGCAGTGGAATCGTTTTGTTTACATCTCTATAAAGCTATATCAACTTTAAAGGAAACCGTTGCAGCAGCACCAGCATTTCGTGACACCCTTTCGATCAATAGACATTAAATGTTTCATTTCCATATTTATAACAAAAGAGTGCGTGTTAGCATTACTTAATTGCGTTTCAGAAACAGACAGTCGGACTTTAGTTTTATATTAAGGGGAGAGAAGGATGGGCTTTTTTTTTAATTTATTTTTTTCATATGCTTGGAGAGAACATCTTTTTCATTTAAAAAAAAAAAACATGAAAAAAGAAAAAAAATAAGCAGCAGTATAGGCTTTTCATCTGTAGTAGTTTCATATTTGTTGCAAGTTATCGTCTCCGGGAATGACGTAGGTGGTGCGAGAGGGGTCGGTCGATGTTGTTGGCGTGTTGCGTAATCTTGGCACAAACCCAAAAGTTTTAATAGGAGGGAGGGAGGGGGTTGTTGAGGGAGGACTTCCCGGCAAGCACTGCGCCAGCGGATTCCTACTTCCGCATTATCCGCGGATGACCTCATAAGCACAGCGACGCAACTTCTCGCGAAAACTCTCGAGATTTGTTTGCGCAATGTTCTTAGCAGAAAAGAAACAAATAAAAGCCTAAAAAGAAGAAAAATATTTTTAATGCTACTTCCAGTTTTTGAAACTGTTAAATTAATGCGCTTCTAAAAATAAAGAATAGGTATAATGAATTGACTTAAGAGATAAAGTTCGTTTCTCGTCTTCGCTCCTTTTTTGGGGCCTCACGATGACAACCAATTACAATCTAACGGAGGGGGGAAAAAAATTAACCTTCTGTTTCTTCTTTCTTGGCCGCTAATTCATAAGATGAGATGGAGGGAATGGGAGGAGAGAGGAGGGGAAGAAGAAGAAAAGAAATTGCAAGAATGGAATTGTGTTTTTCTTTTATTACGAGTTGCAACAAGTGACCCCCACGAAAGGTCTGCGCATTTACTCATCCAAGACGGTTGCCTAAAGGGGACCGAGGGGTTCCACGAAAGCCTTCTAGTGCTCCAATAACCTAACTGAGGTCATTCACCTGACTGACCAACGGCTATGAGTTGCCCTAAGGTTTTATGCAAAAGGGCCGCAGGGGAAAAGCAATCAAAATATTTCTTCGTTAATTCCTCTCTTCTCCACCACCCCACTTCTCTTCCAGGTTTTTCTTGATTATTAGGAAAACACTCGTCGAGGGGGAAGAGAAAATAAAAAAGATAAATTGGTGGGAACTGTAAATTATGTTTCGAAGAAAATCTTGGCACTTTGAAAAGTCTTTTCAATCGCAAAAAAAATACAACGGGAAAACTTGCCTAAGGAAAGGCTCATTGAATTGCTCTCGTCCATCTTGAAACTAACATAAATTAAGGATTGGGTTCCTAATTGCTCCAATCTGACAAAGAAACGTTTTTTTTTTTCAGTAGAGCAAGATAAAACTTACTTATTCGTTATAACAACGATATTTTTATTATAAGAAATTTTGAATATTTGCGGTAACGCTTTTTAAATAGAAGGGCATGCATTTTTTGTTTTTATTTTTACAGGCAACATATTTTTGTCTTTTTCAGAACTAGCAATGATGTCATCCCTGATAATGTCAATAATTATTTCCTTAAATTCTCTTTATTATTTCTGTAGATGATTGACGGTTGCTTTTCACTTGAATGAATAATAAAAATAAATATATAGAAACAAGCAAACCCACATTTCTGGTTTTTAAACCCGACAAAAACTGGATGGAAATGCTTTGTTTACCGTATATTCGTGGGTGTATTGTACAGAATTTGATTTTAATTCAAAGACACTCCAACATCCTCTTCCTCCTCGGGAACCGAACCACCACTCCTTTCCGTGGGAATTTTTTTTTTTAAATCATTACAAGTTTTACTTCTTGCACTTGTACACAGGAGAATAGGGTTCGTCAATATTCTAAGCGAGTTGTGATTGTGGCAGTGCTAGCGCCACCTGTTTGCGTTAGTCGTATGAGCTTAGCTTGGCTGGCTGGTGAGATTAGGTCACGAGGCGGTCGTTCACCCCGCTCGCTGCTGCTGCAGTTGCCAACCAGAAAGAGCCAGTCAGCGAAGCCGCAGCAGCCCCCAACAGGAAAAGTGTTGCTGCCCGCTTTGGCGATAGGGCGCTAAACCACGGATGGATGTAGGACAGACCGCTATGCAACGCCATTCCTTCTCCCAAACCGACCGACCGACCGGCCGGCGCAATGGACTCGTCCCTTCGCCAACCACGACTGCCTCTGGCGGTTAGAATAGCAGAAAAAAAAATTTTCTCCCCAACGACAGAGATTTACTCAGGCTCTCCATAGCTAATCCGGCTTTATTGATGTGTAAACAAAAACACGGAGTAAAAGAAATTAGAAAAAAAAAAAATTTTTTAAAAGTTTTAAGTAAATTCGTTTGTTTGATTTTTTTTTGACCGCAGGAAGTTTGATAATAATTATATATAAAACTTAAGTTGAGAAGAATTTTAACATATTATTATAAATAATAAAGAAAAAAATCTCACTTATATCGATTTACGACACAGATTATCTTAAATAAACAGATGACGATATTAATTGCTTTTTTCCCTTCCTAATCTAAAGGTAATTGAGGTTATGTTTATCCTCAAGTTGTTAGCGTATTTCCTTTACAACAAGTGAATCATCTTTTTCAGCAAATTTTAATTTTTTTTTCCAACCCGCTTTAACAAATGCACATGTTTAGCAAGTGCGCATGTTTTAAATAAAAAAAAAATAAAAAACTTGCTTAACCTTATAAGCTTTAAAATATGATTTCGATAACTGTTATTTTTAGAAACGTATTGAAGAAATAAATTAGTAGATCATATTTTACCATTGTTGCCACTGTAACGAATCTTTTTAATAATTGTATTAATGTACGTATGAATCTGTAAGTTGATTCCAAATATATATGATACTTTACGAATGCACCCGACGTACAATAATATGAACAGTTCGTTTTGTAAAGTCGTTGTTTCGGTATTCTTATTTTTGCGCTAAAGAAATTAAAATCCAAATCACAAGTTTTTTTTAATCAACGTTTTCATAAATTTAATATCGAAATCAAAAAACTATTGCATAATTTTTATTGAAGTGGCTCAACAGCTCTGAATTCACTATTTTTAATTATTTTCCAGTAGCATCTCTGCTTAAAAGCATCCCTGATTGCTATGTTTTTGGAATATAAACACAGTTATTTGTAGAGTTTAAATTTAGCGTACCATCCTCTTTTTTTCTGTCACTTTTATCAAACGATTTCATAATTATTGCGAAATTTTATCCGAGTAAATTTACAGGTGTAAAGATGTAATCTAATCTCTCTGGAAACGTGAATGAAAGTATTTTTGACGGATCTCACTTATTTATTTAATCGCTTTTTTAAATAACGCTCATTGCATGTCTAAAATTTATAAGATTTACATGTTTAATTATTGTGTTGCTTTTAAAATACATTTTAACTGAGAGTCTAGACAGAAATCATGCCCTTTAAAGTCCTTAAATAAGTTTTATTAAAAATGAAATGCAATTTATGATTAATATTATGCTGAGTTCTCAATGATAATATTTTGATTCCCCTTGTTTATATTTCTGATTATTTTGTTTTTGCTTTAGAAGATTCAGAGAATGGGAGCTTTATGACAGATAAGAAATATACAGTTAATTATATCAGCGATAAAGTTTTGTTTATCTTGTGCGTATACCTATTTGTTTTTTATTTCAAATAAGTTTTAAGAAACTAAATCATAACTGTTTCCTATTCAGAATGTCTCCATTCTTAATTTAATATAGCGACTACATTTTAAATTTTGTTTAAAAATTCCTCTGGTCCTTCTAATGAAATAGATAAGTTTCGAATTTTGCCGTGTACAATACAGGGTGTCCCGTAAAGCCTTTAGACAGTTTCAAATAGTATTAAAATTACAACTGAAGTGGGACACGTTTGAAATGTTTACTTAATATCAAGTAATTAATGAATTTGTTGTTGTTGTTGGTTTTTCAGTCTTTAATCACACGATTGAAATCCAAACTACAGTCAAATTCCATAGTCTTCATAATATAGCCATTCTTGAATACTTTTCGTTTTTAATATTTTGTAAATTTTTACATGCGCTCATAAACAAAACAATAACATCAATGTAAAAACTTTAATAATAACCTATTAATTGGAAGAAAAAATATTACTTTGTTGCCAACTCATTTAAGTTTGTAATAAATATTGAAATTGTCTAAATTTCTGGGCATCCTGTATGAAATCTAAACGTTTTTATTATCAGGTTAATTAGTATTTCCGATGCGTCAAATAGAAATAAATGGAATTTACAGGAGAAGGATAATTATTTTTATTTGTAATTAATTTTTTTGTATTTGCAGGAAGAAAACTTGAACATCCTAACAGATTTCAAGCTTCCTTTTAAATTGATAATGATTTTCCTAGCACAACTCTTCTGGTTTTCTTTATTTTTCAAAAATATTTAGAGAATCTAGATTTTGGTTTAAGTTTAAGAAAGATTACTTAAAATTTGATTTGTTTCTTATAAAAATAGCTTGCATTTCATTAAATGAGCAGATCACCTTTTTGAAATTCCATCATACGATTTCTTTTTTTTATTATTTGTACCGCTTCTCAATTTGTACAAACAATTAAGATTTCCGTCATTTTAAATTACAGCTTAGAAATTTATTAATTAAAACGTTCCATTATTAATAAATATTTTGGAGAGAGCTTCTTTGCATATAATGCGATTTAAAATAGCAAGATAAGAAAAATTAATAAACTTGTTCAAATTTTGAACAGCAGATTTTAACGCGCGTATTCCCTCATCAATTGCTACGCCGATTTCAACAATATCATTTGCAAGCCAAGCTGTATTCCATTTGTATTTTTCCCATTTTATTAATAGATAGATAGAAAAATGGGTTTGTGTTGTGTGCCCCTGTGTATATTTTGTGAATGCTGGCGCCACTCCTCCAAAACCGTTTTGTTCGCATCTCTAGACAGTAATTGCAAGTGAACGAGTGAATGGCACCACCAAGTTGTTGTGGATTATTGAGTCTTCCGCACCTCCCTCTCGTCCTCTGATTGCATTAGAAAATCCCCCTAATAACCCACAATTATCTCCGTTAATACGTAGTTAACAACTGGCTATTAATGCCATGTGATCTCGCTTTCCAGAGAGGAAAACTACGTTTTACTGCTCGTCTCGGCATAACAAACTATCAAATGTTCAAAGAACATGTTTTGCTCTTTAATATGTTTATTTTTTTTCCCTACAACTTGTTTCCAAAAATCAATTTAGAAGGCGCTTAAAAGCATTCATAACAGTTCTATTTGACTCTTGAAGTTTTAATTTTTCATCTTAAAAGTGCCTTCACGCGCTTTAGAAGAGAAAGTTAGAATTCTTAATAGCAGAGACATTTAAATTATTATATCCTCATAATAAATATTATATCAATAGAACGTTCTTTGAGGTCATGATAACATAAACCCTCTAGAAGTGTGGACGTCAATTTGTTAAATTTGATTTTCAAATTTTTCTTTAAAAAAAACTTAATTTTTTTTTTTGTATTTTAATTTTAACAAATGATTTTGTCATAACTTTTAGAACTTTTTCCTCTCTTAAGATTAAAGTACTCGCATGAATTGGAGTTGTCCACATACGGTTGAAAAAACATGAAAAGAATATGCACATGCTCTTATTTTCCTTTTGAAATACGCCCCATTTATTTTTATTTTGTCTAATAATGCAAATTAAATTTCAACAATAACATCTTTTTTTCCTCCTACATGGAGATGTTTTAACAGATTCTTATATTTTTCCACACTCTAAACCCAAATATGAACTTCTTTTTGCCATTCCCTTTTAGGGGGCCACCAAATTATGGGAAATTAATCTATCCAAAAATAGTGTTCCTTTATTTTTAAACCTTAAAACAGCTTAAGATCTGGGTTTTATAATCATAATATTTATTAGTATTTTACATAAGCAAGATTAAAAAAAAAAAAACAAACCAGTATATACATTCTGGCGTCTGTTTTTTAAGGTTTTAGCATCATCTAAAACCTTATTAACGACGGTATAGATGTATGCAACATGGATGTCACACGCCATAACTTTTGAAAGGATTGATCTAGAGGCTTGAAATTTTCTACACACGTAGGCCTTATACAGAGGACGGAGCGAAAAATATAGAGAATCCTCTAGGGTGGACCAAACCATGTGTTTTTGTGGTTTCCCCAACTGACTTCCCTTCATGTCAATGGAGTTTTGATAGCGTTTGAGCAATTTGTGACGTCGAGGTTTGACTGTTGACGTCAGAATTTAAAGAACTCTATTTGTAGTATAGCGAATCCTCCCGCTACTACTCGTAAAATTTTGATGTCATAACTTTTGAAAGGATTGACCTAGAGGCTTGAAATTTTCTACACACGTAGGCCCTATACAGAGGACGGTGAGAAAAATATAGCGAATCCTCTTGGTTGGCCCGGGGCCCCTCAGGGGCCATTTGTATGAATTTCATGGTTCCTTTTTTATCTTTTGAACAAATAGGGCTAAAATCCTGAAATTTCGTAAATTTTTAGTACGGTTCTACAAAAATAAAACCAATATACAAGAAAAGTGATATAATCCTCTAGGGCCCCGCCGGAGGTCCCGAGGCCCCAAATCAGTGGTGTGCTAGAAGCCGGCTCGCACCGGCTTGCTCGAGATTTTTCGTGCCGCTTATTTAATTTCGTAATATTTTGCGAGCCGTTTGTTGAATTCCAAAGACATGAAAAATTACAAATAATTTTATTTTTTATACATTAATTCATGTGTTAGGTTCAACTGAGTAGTTGTGGAGCCGGTTAAAAATTTGCCAGCACACCACTGCCCCAAATACAATTGAAGCGATAACATTTGAACGGAACGACCTAGGAACCTGAAATTTTGTATATTCATAGTGTGGTACTAAAAAAATATTGCAAATACACAAAAAAAGTAATATAGCCCCCAGCAGAGCCCCACAGGCAACAACTTTTAAACGAAAAGTTCTAGAAATCTGAAATTTTGTTTACTTATAGAACATTACTTAAAAAATTAGCTAATATACACTAAAAACTGATATAAGGCTCTACATGGGTCCTGAGCCCCCAGTCACAAATCAAGCTATAACTTTTGAACCGGAAGTCCAGAAATCTGAATTCTTGCATATTTATGATGTGTTACTTAAAATTTTAGCTCTTATACACTAAAACTTATATAGTCGTTTGGGGCCCTGGCAGGGGCCCTAAACACAAACAGAGCTATAATGTTTGAACGAATAGGCTTAGAAATCTGAAAATTTGTATACTTATAGCAGTTTACTAAAAAATTTAGCTAATATACACGAAAAACTGGTATAAGGCTCTTAGGTCTCCACAGGATCCCTGAAGCCCAAATCACCAATAACCTCTAACATTTGAATAATAAAAAGGCCTAAGAACTTGGAAGTTTTATATTTTTATAGTGCGTTACTTAAAAATTATAGACAATATACAAGGAGACTGGTATAGGCCTGGGGGCCGCTGACGGCCTCAAATACAATTGAAGCTATAAAATTTGAACGGAAAGGCCTAAGGTCCTGAAATTTTGTTTAATCATAGTGTGGTATTTAAAAATTTAGCTAATCTATATTAAAAATTCTATAAGTCTCTTGGCAGGGGAGTTGCGGCCTCAATCTCAAATCAAGCTATAAATTTAAAACCAGAAGTCCAGAAACCTGAAATGTTTTATATTTATAATGTGTTGCCTAAAATTTTAGCTATTACACACTAAAATTGATATAGTCCTCTGAAACCTCGGCAGGAGCCGCAAGGCTTCAAATACAAATCAAGCTATAACTTTTGTACGAAAAGGCTTAAGAACCTGAAATTTTGTATTTGTGCCCCTCCACTTATTATAGTCACGAACCGCTACTGCTCGTAACATTTTTATGCCAAAACCCTTTTATCGTTGGATAACGATGTCTTAACTAATTTTTTATTTACTATTATCCACATACTTATTTTTTCCTTTTTTGTCATATTAGTACACATTCTGTTTACTTTTGTGCCTTTATTCCGGAAATTTTTTAAATTTTTTATTCTTTTGTAAATTACCGACGTGGGTCGCTCCCGATTACTAAAAATTAATTGTTGTTCTTAATCGACATGGTTATCATCACAGTTGTTATTTCAGTGGACAAGGAGAGTCACTTGACTCACAATATTTATTATTTTGTAATGGTTTATGATGAAAAAATTTTATAGAATAATATTACTTTCTTCTTCTTAAAATGGTCATTTTGCCATGAAAAATTAACTGTTTTCTCAAAAATTATAGTTGATAGTTGTTTTAAGACAATTTTGAGCCAAACGAGATCAAAAATATAGAACACCTATAAATTTCAGAGGAAAGATTTTGTTGCCGATCAGTGTTATCGTAACAGAAACTTATCAGGAAAAAAAAACCGTATTTAAATTACGATTCGATATAAATGCTCGTATCTCCATCTAGTGCTCAGTAAAGTTATTATTTTATACGGTTTTATCAAGCAATTTAAACTAAAAATACCATTTAAACCAGATGTTTAGAAATTTTATTACTTCTACGTGCCATTTAGTCTCACTTTTCATGTAGTCTCTCATAAGTA
>JAHWFO010027233.1:6191216-6203687 GCA_023313115.1 Rhysida immarginata
CACTCTTTTGCACAAATATTTTATTACTTTATTCCATGCTTTAAATTTTATAAGTATACCTGAATTCACATACAGCTTGAAGGAATTTTATTTATTCTCCTCGGAATTCTTAGATCTCAAAAATCTAATATATAATAAACCATGCCCAAGCTAATCTTTCTATTTCAAATAAATAATGAGATCTCACTGCGTATGAAATATTCAGAATGTCCACTTTCTTATGTATAATGAAATCAGTATAAGGACGCTTGGCGTATAAATATCATTTGCATCAATTGATTATATTGAGTCTTTTCGCTTTTGCTCATAAAGGTCCTTTACTTATTTGCTGTTCATTGTACTGTCCAGTTTTCCCTCACCCTTCTTGTTAAGCTTTATGCATCGATGGCATATTGGTGCATTGGATGCAGAATGTCACTCGAGGAAATCACTGCTCAGAGTTACGCCCAACTACAGTGCGACTCCCAGCCACCTACTCCTCAATGCTTTTCTGCCCCCCCCCCCCCCATCATAATTTTTTCTTCCTTTTAAATTTTCACAATTTCCTTAAAAAAGTTGAATTGCCTTCTTACTAGAGATGATACCGCTGATTGCCAATAGATCTTACTTATTACTTAATTTCTTAAAATTTATTTGTTTTGGTGTGATCACTTTTTACTTTCCGTTGTGAAATTTTGATAAATAAATTTTCATTATTCAGTGGCTCTTTGTCAAGCAGTTTGTATATATCTTGTCGTGTAAAATTCCTAACACCTTACGTGTGAAATTTACTCATGGTTGTTGCACAAAAAAAAAGCCTGAAGTCAATTTGGGGCTTGTTTTTACTTTTTTTTATAAATATGTACATAAGTGCAATTTTATTTAAACAGGATTACTTATTTAAATATTATCTATGATATATTAATATAGATTTCATAAAGGTATATCTATATTTACTAACAAAGTTATCTCTTTTTATTTGTTTTCAGGATTTAGTCGGGCAGATGTAGTCTCTTCACAAGCCAGCTTTCATGGTGAGACGTTCTTTCAATTTTCTTGGAGAGAAAAAAATTTTTAGATCTTAGCAACTGGTCACTTGTTTCCTCATACGATTTTATTTAAATTTTATGTATGAAAATTCTAATAAATGCTTTATTATTACATTAAAAAAATAAGAATTGATTAAAGGAAAAGAGAAGGAAATGCCCAGAATCAATAAACACAAAGCAGTTTTGAAAATTCTTCGTCTCCCTTGAAACTCGTGACTCAAGAAAACAATGAAGGTTGTAGTTTGCGAAGAAAATTGTGATGAGGAAGAACAGCGTGGGCTTAATAATTACAGAGAGGGATGGAATTTTAAAATGCATTATTACAATGTTTTCAACAAATTAAAAAATAAATATTTGGAGGAAAAAAGTGAATGCTTGAGAAAAAAAAATTAATAGAAAATTGCCAACGCCCTTTTTATTTCATCGAGAAGCGGATTTAAGGACGTATAAACAGGAAAATGCACGGACGTAAAAGTAAAAAAAAAGAAGTAAAAAGAAGTATTCATTAATCATTTTTACTTTGTGACTTATTTTTCATTATTATAATCGCTACGTTAATTCATTACATAAAGGTGGCATCAAAGAAGAAAATTTGTGGATTTTTTAAATTAATTTGAAAAACTCCGCAAAATGATTGAGAGGAACCAGAATTTCTCTGGGGAAGCTTTTCACTGTCGACCGGGAAGTTGTGACATAATTAAATAGGCGTTGATTGTAGATCATTTTGAAATTTAAAGATTAAAAACTCAGGTGCGCAGTCTTTTCGTATTGTTTTTCTTTTTTATTTTTTTTTCGATGATCATAAGTATTAAAATAAACTTAGCAGCGAACGAGAGAAAAAGTATAACCACAAAACAACCTTGTTTCCTCGTATATCGTCATACAGACATTTCTCAGCAGTGGTGCACACAAATCAGTTTTAATAACGATCAAAATATTTTTCTTCCATTATTATTTCTAACGACTGTAATGAGTAATTTCTAAATGCTTTTTTTTTTATAAAGTTTAAAAAAAAAGTTCGTGGTGTAAAACATTAAATTATATAAATATACGTTTTTTTGTTCAACGTGCAATAATAATACGTTACTAAGAAGTCGATGCACAAATTTGAAAATTTCCATTCAAATTAGCCTCCCTCTCTCTTGTCTTTCTCTCTCTTTCCTGTTGTGTATAGCTCACTCTTCTTTTTTCCTCTTCTTTTCTTCTCCTTTTCTTTCTTTTTTTCCTTTACTTTATCATTGCATCTTGAATGGCATAACGGGCCAGTGGTTACGAGGCCACAGAGGCTCACGTAGGCCGAGATTGAGGAGGAAACCTGTTCTCCTCACAGGGCGTTCTTGGATCTCTCTCTCTCTCTCTCTCTCTCTCTCTCTCTCTCTCTCTCTCTCTCGTTCTTCGTGTTTTTTTAATTCCTTCAGTGCATTTCTTCTGGTAGGATGTATGTGAAAGGGGGGAAAATCAAAATGTAAGGGACATGAAAAAAGCGTAAAAAGCGATTTTTGCCTACTGTAGCTTAATGAACGCTTGGCGCATTTAAAACGCTTACCAGGAAACACTTCGCAATCGAAATAATTGTAATTTTTCTTCTCATCTAAATTTTTAATGTATTATAAATTTATACAGTTAGGTTGTGCTCAACGGGTAAAATGCTAAACGAAGAGAATTTAATTTTAGGGTATAAAAGGAAAACGTGATTATATTGTGGAATTAAATATTACATTTCTCTGTCCCTTTCTAGCTTCCTTCATTATTTAAACCTTATTTCAAACCGAACAATTCCAAGTTTTTTTGAACAAAAAAAAAGTCAATCTTTTCCCCACACCGCCGTTAATTTCCGTTCTGCTGATTGCATAAAATTTGGGTAAAGCTTAAAACGTTGCTCGCATTGCATCTTGGTATAGAAAATATGAACGAAAGCGACTTTTTAAGCATAATAATAAATATGATGAACATTTCCTTAACTGAGCTCACCATAACATTTTTGCACGGCTCTTTTGTGACATCGTGAAGGTCCCGTTGGCAACAGCGCCGCCACATACAGGTGTATGCACGAGTCTATCATCACTCACGAGACACGGAGGCCTTCAGTCTGACCTCGCGCTGGCCGACCCTCGAAGGACCCTCGAAACATGATGGCCAGCCGTGACGTCATTCGGTGGTTGTAGACGAGTCGAGAATTGAAGTTCCAGAGCAAAAAGCGCAGAAGTTGGCTTCCTCCCGCCCAACTCCATCTTCTCTTGAAATTCCACGTATTTGAACAAGTGGATGTCTTCTATTTTTCTTGGAAGTTTGAAGATTTTACTTTATGCCTTCACTCAATAAATTTGATAAATATGGAAAAATAATTCAATTGCAATGAAAGAGACCAAGTTAAAGATTTACGCAGACAAAATGTCCTGGAAAACGTTCCTAACATATTTTATGGAATTCTTAATGATCATGTAATTTTATAAATATCTGAAAATATATAATGAAACAAATGTCGTTTTAAACCGTACTGTAAAGAGGTTACACCTCACTATAATAGTACTAATCATTTAAAATCTACGAGTTTACATTTTTTAAGCAGGCGATGCCTCACGTGATTATACTTTGTTTTTTAAATTCAGAAGGCAGCGCATTAAAAATTATCCAACCTCCACTTTTTGACCTGAGATCTTGTCATGAACCCTGAGCAGTAAACTATAAGTTTCAAAGGCATTTAAGCTGACAAGCGGCGAAACCGCCAAAGTTGCAGCCATACTCACGTTTGCTTATTTGTGGAGCTAAACGTCTTTCGCCTTATTGAGCCACTGGATCATATGAGATGCAATTATGGTTATTTGATGCTATTACAAGTTTCTCGAGTTTCCTAATGTTTTTTAATCACTGTCTGCAATTGAAAACTTGTTAAAAAGTTTTTTACTTTATAAACAGTTTTCTTTATTTTATAAAATTAATTATTAGGTTACTTTTTCCTAAATTTGTAGTTTCTTTTCTTTTTTTTTATTCGTGAACTGAAGGAAATAAATGATTAGAAGTCGAGGCATATCTTCTAAAAGATCTAGCTCTAGAACGCAAAAGTGTAAAAGCACATTTAAATGGATTTATGGATCACTATTGTAACATAAATAAAAGTTCCGAAAATTTGTTGTTTTCTAAGGCGGCTTGAGAATGAAGATGGCCAAGTTCTTGATTGTTTGAGTTTAATGAAGAATCTAAATTACTTGGTTGGGTTCTTTTGGCATTTATATTTAATAATCATGACTGAATACTTAATATTTATTATGACTGACGCTCGTTATGTCGATCTTACACCATTTTGAAAGTCAAAAATTACAAAGATTTGAAATTTAATAATATAATGTAACAATTTGATAATTTGATAAAAGATGGTAACAATATAGCATATTAAAGTTTCGAATAATAAATCGGAATCAGATGTGGTTTGATTATTTAATAATAAATTTTCGTTTTTCTTAATGTTACTTTTGAAAATGCCTATGATAATGGTGTAAACCGAAACGCGTCGGCAATAAACGCATTAGTATCCGTATCGCTCGTGGACTTTTATTCATATTATTGTGTATTCAGCGATACTAGTCCAATGGATCCTTCTCTAATTTGTTCCATTATGCTGATTGTTACAGTCATCTAAAGTTTTTAAGATTTTCATACTGTTTTTATATTATCAAATGGATGACCAAAAATAAGGATTATTGGCCGAAGTTGAATTCTCCGTTACTATATTTGTACCGAATTTTAAATTGTCTTTTGGTCATGTCTCAATAACCACTATTACATATTTTACAAACGATCGCCTGTCATGATAATAAATATTAGGTATTCTCAAAAGGCCCAACCAATTAATTTAATTCCAAGTGGGCAATACAAAAACCATATTCCAATCTGATCAAATATTCGATTTTACTTACGGATTAATACTGGTTTGCAATTTTATGATTAAGTCAAGTGCGTGAATTCATTTATTTTTTGCTTTAGGTTTAATATAGGAAGCGCGATCTAGAATACGAGGGGTAGTCTTAAAGTTTTAATCATCACCTCGAAAAAAATTAAAGCTACATAATTACTTTTTTGTCTGTATGCGGGCACAGGTCTATAGTCCTGGTGCATATTGAATTCCCCACGCCACAGTACCGAAGCACGCTGCAAGAGTGACGAAAACAAAATGGCGCAGCCCACTAATAGAGTGGAGTATCGTGCGGGGATTCGTTTTCTGCATTTGAAGGGGAACAATTTTGCAACAATCCATGCTGAGTTGGTGGAAGTGTACTGCAACAATGCACCATCTTAGAACACAGGGGACAAACAAGTCTGAATGAAGAAGAACGAAGTGGCAGACCATCTCTCCATCACCGGGAATCGCAAGAGAAGCGCAGGCCCTGGTGCTCGAAGACCGGCATATCACAATCGAGACGATAGCGGAAAAAGTGAAAATCAGTTATGGGCCAGTTTTCAACATCTTGCACGAAATTTTGAACATGACACAGGTCGCCCCTCGATGACGATAACGCCCCAACTCATTCTGCGCAGGACACACTCACACATGCTGCTTCTTTGAGGCTATCAAATTTTGTATTCTCCTGATATGGCATCCAGTGACTTCTTCCTCTTTTACTCGGATGAAGAAACCATTGCGTGGCAGGCATTTTTAGGCTGACGACTAGGTGATTTTCGAAGTGGAACGTATCCTGAACAGCCGAATTGCAGACCTCTACAACCGAGGTCTCCGTCAAGTCATCCATCGTTGAGAAAAATGTATCGCATTGAATGGTGAATATGCAGAGAAGGACCAACATCATCACCAAGTTTCATGGTCGCAGCTTGATTTTTTCAAAGTGATAATTAAACTTTATGACCGCCCCTCGTACAATGGTCCGAAAGCTCCATTGTTAAAATGTGGTTAATGACAAAAAATCTTGGTGAATCTTAAATAATGTTAAGCGATATTAGCGTCCATTTTTGAAGAGTTCGGTGCACGGTCGTAAATTACAGCAAATTTTCTACATTGTGCTTTCAATGCTACCGTGCGCCAACACTGAACTTTTTTGTTATTAACCACCTTTTAACAATGGAGCTTTCGGACCATTGTATTCTAGAGCATGGTAGAAAGTATTCTATTTTTAACTATTTTTAACACATTTTTTTTAATAAATGGTGAAAAATAGTAAAGAAAATTCCACAGCCTGGACTCGAACCAGAGACCTCCGGGTATACATTTTTTTTAATATTAAAATATATCTTTTCCGACGCTTTCCGATGTTTTATCTTTATCAAGGTACAAGGTAAAATTTTAAAAATTGAAATGCTGTTAAAAAGTAGTTTTATTTGCTTGTTTTTTATTTTCGCATTGTTTCATTGATAACAATATTATAGATTCTTTAACAATTTCAAAATATTATCCCGATTTGGCAATTTAATAAATTGTGTTTATTCTATTCAGAATACAAAGAGAATAAATACTGTTTATTAAATTACCAAATCATGCACGAAATAGTATATTATTACAAGAAATTAATTGGCAAATAATAATTTGAAATTGTTAAAGAATCTAACACTTTTCAATGAAACAAAGTTAAAAAAAAAAAAAAAAAAAAATTGTTACAGCATTTCAAATTTTAAAAGTTTACCTTGTACCTTGATAAGGACGAAAATCGATACTCGTCGGGATAGATATATTGAATTTAAAAGATGTGTTAAAATAGTTAAAAATAGAATGATTGAATAATTAACTCTACAAAACCATTTAGATGAAATCAATGTAGAAATATTTTTTTTCAAAAAATTAGCCAAAAGACAACAGACCAAAACTAAGTTGAATATTTTGTTACCTTTTGCATTTAATTTCAAGTATTATAAAAATTTTGAATTTCTTTTTTACCTCCCTAAAAAAACATCTTTCGAGTCATATGATTCATTGTCAGTCATCCCTCGCCTCTGTATCTCCTGTTCAAAATCCTGCTTCTTAACTTTCAAGTAGTTTGACAAGATGTTTCCCCATTCCCTTACCCCCACCCCACCGTGAATTTTTTCTTCCCCCGCTTTTTTTTTTTTTTACCCCAGCCATTTCTTCCCTGCCTTCTTTACCCCTGGGTGGCAATAATTTCCCCAACTTTTCTATGGGTGTGTACTGTTCCCTCGGGGCGACATGACCAAAAGGGGGGGAAAAAAAGCAAATTGAAGAAGGATAGAGAGAAGGGGGGGGGGATAGGCTAGAAGGATGATGGGGTTGATGACCTCAGATGAGGGTAGAAGAAGCCGGAACCTGCGGGTTTCCACGAGAGGCACCCATACCCGGAAGAGCGACCGGTGAAGGAACCCATCCCTCGGTGGTGGCGATGAAGGAGGGAACTCTTCCTTCCTTCCTTCCTTCTCTCGGCTAGACACCCAAAAGGGACAATTCGCTCCGCTGCTTTAGTACGAACAGCCAGTCAGTCTCTCCTATACTGAGTAGTAGGGGAGAGCAAATGCCGTTTATTAAGACTCAACCGGAGAGGCGGGTGGAGAAGGCGAAGAAGAAGGAGAAAAAAAGAAGGAAATGGCGATTCATTTTATACATGCTATAAAAGTTTCTTTTATATTGAAAACATTGGATGCGCTTAAAATCCGCCCCTTCTTTATTACAGAAACTTTAGAATAGGGTTTGAAGTTTTGTGTTTTTTAATTTATAAAATACGTGTGATATGTGCAAAATTTTCACAGTGGTTCCTTTTTATATTAAGGCGTTTTTTTAATTATTTAAATTGGATATAAAAAAGACATCCCATTCAAAATTAAAATAAAATTCCGGATATTTATATTTTACATCTACTCTGACTCATTGTATTAACGTCTCCTACGGTTATTTCACTCTGTCCTATGAAGATGATGCCATCCAAAATGATTTAGAATTTCTAAATGTGAGCATTTGAGATTATACTGTATAATAAATTTTATAATTTTAATAAACATCTATATATCAATTTAATTTACTAAATAAAAAATGAATTAAAAATGGTTCTTCTTACTCGATTTAACTTCATGTTACTATAAAGTAATGCTGGAAAAACTGAAGCTATGCCTCATTATTATAATGTATAGTTAAATATAGATGAAAAGGAAAGGAAAAATCTATATTCATGGTTACTCATCTTACTAATCTTACTCTTTATAAGCGTGTAATTAATACATCAAATAACAATATCCTTTTTAATAATTTTTCAATTAAAACGATGTGAAATTGAAAATAAAACAATTTTATTTATTATTTTTAAAAATTATATAAAAAATGTGGAAACGGTGCACAATATAATGGTAAATTATTATAAAATTTTTTTTTTAATTTTTTGACGTGAAACGGGACCTATTTATGCATGCATCACGAAGGACATGGCGTTTTTATTAAAATTATGCATGAATCAATAGTGATCATATTTCACGATATAATTTGAATCTTTTAAAATTATACTCAATTTATGAACACAAAAAATAATGTATGAAAAAAAGAAAAAGGAAATGATAAATGGTAATTACTTTGCTCATAGACTCTTTAATCATTGCAAATTTCTTAAATTTATTTCAAGCAAGGAGGCTAAATGGTCATAATCAGAAAATATGTACGTAGAGAGCAATATACAATGAAAGTTTCAGATTAAGATGTGCAACCATTACACGCTTGAACTAAACGTGTCGCATTTGAAAGTGGTTGAAATGAATTTAATCGATTATCGAGCCAATTTTTGCTTCTTAATGTGTTTCACTTGAATGCTTAAAATACTCGCTCATAAATTTCTCCCCAGATCCATTTGATGAGGCCCATTCATTATTGACATCTACGTGGCATTATACGCTAAAAATCCTTGCTTTCTGTATTGAGATTGCAACTTTAATATATTTATTTATTTATTTATTTTTATCTTCGAACTAATTTTTTTTAATTTAGGGAATTTTTTTTTAAAAAAATATTTTTTATATTTACGCTATTATATTGTTAAGCCTCGTTGAGTGAATCAATTACTTTTTCAGAATTTAATTTGCTTCACTTAGCATCCATCCTCTGATTATTTTTTTTTCAAACTGAAGCATAAACTCTGAGAATTTATTTAAAAGTTTTTCTGTAAATACAATATTATGGTATTAATATTTTCAATAATAAAAATTTAATACATTTTATTGCAGTAAAATATGTTCAATTTAAAATAATTTAGTGGGTCAAAAATAAGTTAAGCAAAGAAAGTTGTCACGTGAATTTTTATATTTTATTATTAATATAACAACAACGCATTTTAGCTTTGAAAATGTTGGAAGCTAGTATAAATTGATTGCAGTACCTCTAAAAAAAAAATTCTCAAATAAAAATTATCGTGTAAACAAAATTACTTACACTGTTCATGCTTAAATCATTTTTGTTATGCTTTTTATTTTTAATAACAAATAAACATTCTTTCGGATACATAAATAAATTTGTGGCGTGTGAAACGAATCACAGCGTCATCACAGCTTCTGGATAGAAGGATGAAATTTAACAACCTTATAAATCTTTAGTTATTTATTAAAAGTCATCGTCATAATGTTAGTCGACAGTAACATTTTATGAAACCCTCTTAAAAATTAGGCATGTACGCATGACATTCTGTGCACTTAGAGCAACACTCCATAAAAGTTAAACATTTTGTTTTCTAAAAAGATTTTTAGCAGCGGTTTCGTCTTTTATAGGCATTATTTTATTGTCTTCATTCGTTTTAATGAATTCCACGAAGAGGGCACCGTTTGCTAGCACAGGTAGTTGTGAATGTTTATATTGCAACACCTTTGACATGTCTCTTTTCCTTTTGGCGATGTGAAGGTCTGTTGCCCTTTGACCTAAAGGTCATATGGGAATGAGTCCTCCCCTCTCCTGCCATCCTTCCATTAAACAGGTGAGATAACATGGGTTTTCTTGGCTCACTATGGGCTGTCGTCGATTGCTTGCTATCAGAGCAGTTGATTGTGTCGCCGTCGCCTCACTCGGCGCCCGCAAAGTCAATTGTCAAAGGTGACAAAAGAACAACACTCTCTATTGCCTGGATAATAAAAAGCAACTCTTATTTTAAAAGGAAAAAATACGCAAATTGTTCACGTCTTTTTTCAAAGTTTGCAAGGGACGGTGGGGGGAGGGGTCAAATAGAGAGGTTCTAAAAATAGCAGTCGAGTAAATAAGAATGAAAAAAACTTCGTAAAATTGACCCGTTTTAACACCTCAAGCAGCCATTTTTATTCATTTGCCTATGTAAATATGTTAATGGTCGTTAGAATCGACACCAACGACTATTTACTCAATCAAATTAATGGGGATTGCCCTTAAGGCTTTGTCGTCTCCCATCCGTTGCCTGGCTTCGACAATCTTAGTAAGATTTTCACGAATGCAGTAATCTGCTTTGAGAAAAGAAGATTTTTTTTTTTTTTTTTTTTTTTTTTTTTTAATAAACGAAATCTATATAATTAGGGAACAAGAAAAATGTCAATCCAATAAATATTTTGCCGTTCCTACTCAAGCATTTTAATACTTTTATTATTAGGAGCTTTAGCAAACAGAATGTGCGCTTGGTCTGTACCCGTTTATTCGGCTGTCCGCTTTTTTCACGATAACTTGAAAACGGTTAACTTTTTCAAATTCTGTTTTCGACATTAGCATCATAAAGGATTTAGCTCGGCTGTATCAACTTTTTAGGCTTTTTCGTGGACCCTTCAAGTCAATTACACGTGCTCTAGCAGTTACCGTTAAGAATATCAAGATATTGCTTGTGATATAACAATCGATTCGTAGCGAGGAGTCAATAATGAGTAAAATCTTTTTGTTTCTTTGTTCAGACGATCGCTTTGTTGAGGCACGATTGCTCAATTGTTCATTATACATTAATAAGTGTATTTCTGCGTCACAGCTAAAACTTCTTCTTGGAATGTTTGCAAGATTTTTATTATTATTTTAACTATTCCTTCACGTGGCACAGTCTGTATGCACTTGAGGAATAATCTTCTAAGCTCAGAAAGAATTCGATTGTCTGTGTCAACAAATTCAGTAAGATTTAAGCATTTGAGAACTAGACGGATAACTGCAAGCGTTATAAATTTTTTAAAATTTGTTTTTAAATAGGAATGTCATAAAAATGGAAAACTTGTTTTCAAAGTTTTATGAATAACAAGAAATTTGAAGGACTTTTAAAAAATTGTTTCTAAAACGTATATTAAAAATTAATACGTGACCAAGATTTTTTAAGAATGTTTACCATGAAAAAAGTAATAACCAGTTTTGACTGTAGAATTATCAACCATAGATGTTAATTTTTATAGAAATTGTTTTTATTTATTCTTGAAGCCTCCTTTATGCCCAGTCGCACTAGCGACGATTCTACTGAAAACTCAGTTATAAACCGATTTTGAACATTTAAAACAATTTTTTTCCATTAAGGAATAACACATTTCTATTTTTAGAATGTTTATAATGTGTTTTCTTTTATAATACTTTCTGGCTCTTGAGTTTTCGTCGAAGAGAACTAAATAGTGTCGAGCTGTCCGCCATAAGCGACAATGGTGCTAAGCTATAATATGCACGAATAAATTCGAATTTTAATCGTGCGGGTATATTAATTATACCATTGAAAACAGAAAAGCCCAATGTTGCCTTTTCATTTTCTGATCTCTCCAAATTCCGCCTGAGAGAAGTTGTCCAGGCCGTGTTAAAGTCATTCCATGTTAAAGCTATTCCATCTATTGATTCTGGCCCTGTTAAAGAATAGAAGAGTTGCGCTACGAAGGCACACTTGCCAAATTTTTGTCTTTGGGAACACTTCATGAAAAATTTTAAGTTCACTTTTTAGTGTTATAGTTAACTTAAAGGCATCAAGTGAAAATAAATACTTTTTCTTCACCGTATGCTGCTTTGTGAACTAATTTCAGTTCAGAATAAACTTTTAAGATTAAAAATATTTCAATTTTGAAAAGTAAAGGGAAGTTGAATATGATAAAATGATAAATGATGTTGACACGAGTTATTATAGGAGGAACAAAATATTTTGAAGTAGCCCCACAATCGAGTTCATGTAAAGTGTTTATCAGCGGTGAAAAGTATTTCAAAAAGAAATGATTTGTAGTAGGAAAAAAAAAGCTGAATTGGGAGTTTTGTTTAGAAGTCATTCATCTTTAAATGCATTTCGAAACCTGCGGCAACAAAGTGAAGAACATGTACAGAAGCAGTTGGGAGTGGGCCTGACGGGCGTTGGGACCTTTTTTTTTGTCTTATTAATTTCGTCTCTGATTTAACAAGGGGAGTTGGACGATGATATCACTGAAGGTGGATCACCAATGACTTGAATTTTAAGGCGTCGTCTCCGAAAAAATCCGGTTTTCACCGACGAAAGTCCTGTTTCTCTTTCTTTCTTTCTCTCTCTCTCTCTCTCTCTCTCTCTCTCTCTCTCTCTCTCTCTCT
>JAHWFO010027233.1:6203697-6342034 GCA_023313115.1 Rhysida immarginata
TCTCTCTCTCTCTCTCTCTCTCTCTCTCTCTCTCTCTCTCTCTCTCTCTCTCCGTGAATGCGTGTGTGTTTAACCTTAATATCTGAAAGGTTTCTCTTGTTACAGTTTGGGCAAAAATAAAAATACAACAGAGCATAGTATTTTCTGAACTAGAATAAACAATTGCGTTCGTCCATTGAACATTTTCACATTTAAATTTATACAAGTTCCTAAATTTTCGAAACGTAGATTTTATCTTTTAGATATGCACATGCATAACGCTTGATCCTCTCTATTCTGATAATTCCTGTGCATTAAGTTAAAGGGAACGATTCAAGCAAGTATTAATTGTCCTGTGTATTAGTTTCTTTAGTTGTCTTCTTTATTGGATTCTAACATGGGTATTTCATGACAAAAAAATTTCCTAAATTAGTCTTCCCACAAAGATGGGTTTTCCAGCATCCTGTTTCCTAGCGCTTCTCTGTGTCAAAAGGGACTGAAACAACAATCAACTCGAAGTCCTCATGTCTGCCTTTGATGATCGAGATTGTCGATTCAAACTCAGCCGGTGGCGGTGGGAATTTTTTCAGAGAAAAATTAGTGGTTACGCCCAAATTTGAAAAAAAAAACCTATGGATTCCGTGTGAAAATCTTGCCTGCTGTCTTGTAAAAATTTTGGATATCGATAGAATCTTTACAAATTGAGTGGATGTTATACGGAACAAGACCAAATTAATCATTATGATGCAGATTAAAGCTAATATGTTTTAAAAATATCACTTATGAAAATTGAAGTGTCTCTTCCCTTAACTTGTTGTACACGCGTTGCATTTGTTGTTGTTGGTATATTTGGCATAGACTAACTAATGGTATAAACTAGAGGCCTAAAAAGGGATGTTCTTCGATATAGGGAGCTTAGTCTTGTATAAAAGACTTTCATTTATCTTTCGTGTAAGAAATATTGCGAAACTTAATGAATGTTGAATAGATTCTTATACGCATCGTATGTTAATTTCTATTTTGAAAATCGTACTTCCGTGACATTTCGATCATTAAGCTAGATAATCAAATAAATGCATTAATCTTTTTATTTTTTTACTCTTGTGCATGAGAGACCTGTGCAGTTTATTGTTATCGTCAGATAATTTTAATGTGAGCTTAATAATTTTTAGAAAAATTTGTATATTAATTTATATATTGGCACGCATTATCTTATCACCGGCGGTAATAAAACGCAAGGAAATTTCAAATGCAAAATTTTCCTGGAATCGATAGTGGTAGCTAACTTCTACAAAAAAAAGAGAGAGAAAGACGACGAGGTGGATGCGATCGTTTATAATTTGAAAGAGATGAGCATCGTAGCTGCATTCGATCAGATGGGAATATCTTGTTGTGGCAGAAGGAAATATCGCTTCTTTTCCTTGATGACGAACTTCGGCACCGGTTGATTGACTCCTTCGTTAGAGCGACGACGAAGTTCGGCATTTGGGACACGAGGTCGTCCACGTGTTCATTGTTTCTTTCCCCATTCTTCCTCTGTCACCCTGTTAAAAAACTGCAGATATTCAATAAGCAATTCCATTCTGATCGGAAAGAATGCCGTTCGATAGAAGGAGCAAATAATTAAAGCCGCTTGGCTGAAAACGGCCATTCTCGTCTAGCAACACAATCGCAGCAGTCTCAATGGCGGGTCGGGTTCCGTGAGTTGGGAGTGAGTCGATCGCTGACGCGGATCGGCCATTGAAAAGGAGCCGGCAACACAGGTTCCCTCGCCGAAAGGGAGGCACAGGTGCCGAATCCGCTAACCTGTACACCCGAGGTAGTTGACCCCCTGCCGCTCTTGCTCGGGAACAGGAACTAGGGAGGGTTTCATTCGTTCGAACCGGGGATGTTTCGTACTCACGTGAAAGAGCGTGACACGAGCATTATTTACAGTCCAAGGCATCCTCTTTTATTCTGAATCGAAAAATTACGAAATGGGTCTCTCTCCCTCTCTTTCTCACTTCATCATTCATTTCGAATACAATCGAAGCAACAATAATTTCTATTGGGAGAATTAATCACAATTTTTTTTATTATTCATTTTCATGTTAATTTCTTTGTGAAATTAAAAAGTTAATAACTGTTGCTATTTCTTAATTTGTCTCGCCATAAGGACAGATATTGTTCTTACTGCAAACAAAAGAAAATAATATTATACTAAACACAACTATCTTGCAGTCTTATACTAAGAAGTTTGTTTCCAGAATGAAGTAATTAATTCTATGCTCTTATAAATCCAAATTAGTCGTATGATACGCCCAAGATTAAGCTTAGATTTCTTGCGATTATTTAACGAGTCACTGTAAACTCATTATACGTAACTCCTATGGAGCTTACTTCCGCGTTGTTTTCCATTCATTAAAGAGTTAACTGAAAGGAATTCCCCTTCTCCTTAGCAAGATATTTTTTTATAAGTTTCACATTCATAAGAATCGATGTTAATTGTTCATAATGAACAAGGATTATAAGAAACGCTAACATAAACAATGATTTTCCCCCCTACAATATTAAAGCCTGCGCCGCAACAAGCACGAACTTGAAAATTAACATTGCATACGATAAGCTTTGAAATCGTCATACAGTAATGAGGACGTAATATGACTTCATCTTTTTAAATAAAATTTTATTTGATCGTGTAATTCATTACCAGGATGAACGAAGAATTATATTAAGTGTGGACAATTAATTTTAGTATATTAAATATTTTATACATTTATTCGAATGGTTTCGTAATATTTTAAATAATGGAATCGCTGACATTAATTTAGAATACAGGACTATGTCCCTGAATATTTATACGACGCCCAAGTTAGAATGTTACAAAGAAATTTATAACATTGGTGTAAACGCTAGATTCTGTATACGATTAACGAAATTGGTAGTAATTTTGCAGTATAACATAGGGACGACAGAGATTCCAACTAGTTTCGCCTTTTATTCCCGGCTTTATCAAGGATAACACAACAATCGACAATCGAACAGTGAAGTGTACATTTGTTATGATGGGACGAAAGCAGCGCTTTCACAAAGCTCATCTAACCAGAATAAACTCCAAATGAAATACACTGAGGTAGTCAAGAAGCCTAACCAACCCAAGCGGTCTTCCATATTATACAAAAAAGAAAATAAGATTGACATACCATCTTACCGATTCCGGACATACTTTGAAAACCAAAGATGAAGTGATGTCCATGGGGTCTAGGCTGAACTCATCGACAAGCTGTCGATCTCGACAAAATCTAACCGTTGATAAGTGGCATATTACACATTTATACACAAATTTACACACGTATGGCTAGATGATATACACTGATATACACAAGTTTACATAATTTTAAACATTTATCCATGTATACACATAAATACATACATAAACACATAACTGTAGACACACTATATTATCATTTTCACAGTTCAAGTTTCGTAGCACAAGAGAGTACTTCATGTATGTAAATATTTTTAAACAAGTTTTTGTTAATATTTTTAGAAAATGTGTATTCTTGAGCTGTGTGTATTTAGCCTGCAGGCCGGAAACGAAGGAAAAAAGATTTTAATAAGAAATCTGTTGCGAAATTCTGAAATAACGATCGTCAAGTGCATAGTCGACTGCTCTTTAATTGTAGACAAGAATGGAAGAATTGTAGGCAGTTGTCGATGGTCAAAGTCTACACTCGAAAATCGACGGTGTAGAGTCTGTACACTGTAGACTCTGTAGATAAGTAGACAAGTGTACACTGTAGACTCTGTAGACACTGTAGACAAGTCGTGTTCATGCTAGCTCGAATCGACAAATGCGTCATTAACCACGTGACCATCGACACTTGTCGACAGTCGACTGCTTGTCGATGAGCTCAGCCTAGACCCCCATCTTACACAAATGCAACGACCCGTTCAAGACTGCGACCCTTGAATCAATAGAAATATTTAAAGCCCAGAGATCTACCCCTGGCCTCATCCTCAATTGCCAAACGGATTTTGATGTCTATGCCATACTTAGCTCTGTCTCCGACCTTGTATAATTTAAATTAATTAATTTAGTTTCAAATATGTTTTATATAATTCTGCTTTCATTCTCCTTTGTAAATCTTCTTGTCTTCTGACAAAAGATATGCTCTCTTTTCGGTCCGCGATTTGTTTGCTTTCCTCTTTTATCATTTTATTTGATTTCCTTAGTAATTTCTGTTATTGGTTTCATTAGTATTTTCCTATTCTCGATTTCATATAGTAATTTCTGTTATTGGTTCTCCCGTATTTTCTTTATTGGTTCACGTTTTTATTTCCATTCTTTCCATTCTCCAATCTCTTTGCATACTATGTACCTTGTTTCTGTATATAAGGCCTGCGAGCCTCTTGTTGTGTTATCCTTGATAAAGCCGGGAATAAAAGGCGAAACTAGTTGGAATCTCTGTCGTCCCTATGTTATACTGCAAAGTTACTACCAATTTCGTTGATAGAAACAGTATTATGAACCCTTATCTCACCGATGGTATACGATTATATGAAACTTTAAAAAAAGCTTACGATATTTTGCATAAATATACGCTTATACAAAACTACAGAATGTATACCCTTGGAAGCATATAACTATGGAAATTTTCAATTATCATGCTGGTCACCATTCTTAAGTACAAAGAGCACAAGGAAGGTTTTGCAACCGATTGTTGCACGGAGGAGCGTGTGCACGTGCGTTGAGATAAGTTCAAACCCTCGTTGTTGGCAAGAGATCGAACGATTAGTATTAGTCGGTCGTAAGCCGTGGTAGCGTAAACATCGTGCTATAAACGAATATGCCTAACAACGAATATTCCATAAACTTTGCTCGCGGGTTGAATGTTTTCATGAAATTTGCTCGGAGAGGACTGTCCTCATCGCGTTATCATATTCAAATTGTATCGGGAATTTCAGAGGGGAAATTTAATTCTTGGAAGATGCTCTATGATCAGATGTGCCCAGCTTCCGGACGAAACGTGGAAGAATTGGTTTGATGGTCGGTTTCGAAGGATGCAAATGTATGCTGATTGTGGTAGATAAAACTTTGAAAGATTGTAAACATTAAAGGTGTATTGCAAAATCTTACTAGTTCCTTATGTATCATTAGATTGTATATTAGAAAATTTTAACCGGAATTTTAAAATTCTTTATACATAAAACAATTCAACTTTACAAAACCTATTTATTTTTAAATGCCCTAGCAAATTTTGATTAAATTCGGGCTTTTGGCACGCTTAATTTATGTAGAGATTGAAACTCTGCCATCGGCTACACAATGTAGTCAAAATGAGTATCCCAAATGGAAGAGAAGTCTTAATAATATCTTAATAATACACGAGGAGAAGTCAGTAAATAAGTTACAAATGGATATATAAATGAAGAAAATAATAGTGTTGACTTAAAAACTACTTTTATTTCTCCACATAATCTCCCTGTATGATAAGGCACTTGTCCCATAGTTACACAAGCCCCTCAAAACCAGCAGCAAAAATTCTTTGGGCTGAACCAGCAAAAATTCTTGTCCTTTTGTACAGCTTCATCGTCGGGAAAGTGATACTCATAGTCTTCTAGGATCATTAGGACATATTGCTCACCACATTTCGGCAGGGAGAGTAAACAATAAATGCCGACTCCTACTGTAACGTCCTCATGAAACTTCGTAATGTCATTCGATGGAAACGACCAGAACTCATCAAAGGCATGTTGTTATTGCATGATAACGCGCGTCCTCATTTTTCCAACAAGACAACTGAGATGCTGCGAAAGTTCAACTGGGAAGTTTTCGAGCCCTTACCTTGCTCCATTTGTTCGGCTCCAAGCTGTCCAAAGTTAATTCACCGCTTGTTTCAAATAGCAGCTCAAAGAGTTCTGTGCTGATGGTTTTGAGGGGCTTGTAAAACGATGGGACAAGTGTCTCAATGTAAGGAAGATTATGCGGTGAAATAAAAGCAGCTTACAAATCAGTACTCTTATTTGTTTTATTTCTACTGTATATCCATTTATAACTTACGTACTGACTTTCCCTCGTATAACCAGAGAACCTTACTGTAAAGCTTTATAATGCTTAAGGGATGCAAGTTTAAAGAAGACTGAAAAGCATTGATCAACATAGAAGTGCATTGGAGGAGTTTTGGAGATTGTATCGATGCATGCATTATATGAAAGCATGCATTATATCTTTTATATGAAAGCTTTAGAAGTGATTATTTCTTTCACTGCCAAATTGAGAATTTCCTTTTTGTTTCAAGTACTTTGGTTGGACAATATTATGAAAAGCGTTTTTAATATGCTGGTGGACTATCGTTGGCATGCAATGTATCCTGAATTTGCCTGAAATTGGAAGAAATCTTGATTGTGGTTAATGGAATGTTATACTATTTGTCATATCCGTATATCAGCTATTGAAATTCCCTGAGAGATGCAGGAGAGTGATATTGGCCTTTAGCTCTGTTTTAAGATCTTGTGACTGAGCTGACCAAGGAAAATGTTTAACTTCGTCTTCATGCTCCTGCAATCAAGATTGGAGTACCTACTGATTGGGCATTGCTAGCGGAAGTTTTATTATGGAAAAAAACATCTCCTAACATCGCAATGTTGCGCAATGAGGTGGACTATGGTTGCTCAAAATATATTAATAGACTTGCTAGTTGCTCTGCCTTGCAAGGGGTAATTGAGCTTCACCATTGAAATTAGCAATTCAAATCGTGAGGTTTTTAAAGCTTTTTCCATACATACATTCGTCTGACAGTGAAGGGCGACTCATCGCATGTTTTCACTCGTCAACAATCCGGGATTTGTTCTCCTTGTATCATTGTTTTCTCCGTATTGCATTCACTTGGATTTGCGTTGCTTCTTTTGGCCACAAATATTTCTATTTAAGAAGACCAGATGTTTCTGTTTTTGCATTGTTTTCATGCAAACGTGATTACGACGATACAAGTTCAGCTCTGTAATCACACTCGTAGCAGTTTTCTTCTTAAAGGTCACAATTCTCATTAGTGCCCGTCTGGATATTTTGCTTTCGGGATATCTGTAATTCTTTATGAATAGATGGAGAAAAGGATTGTTATCCTCTGAACAATCAATAAGTTGGTGCATAGGCTACTTGCAAACTTGGAGAGAAAATGGTAAATTTATGTATAAATCTAACATTTTCCGATAAGATTTTAGAGCTTCTTTGGAAAATGGTAAATGCAAAAAAGGGTCTCGGTTTATCCTTTCGTAAAATTTCCTTAATATAATGTCACCATCTTCTTTTCTGAAGGCATCTTGTTAATTTTTTCGAATTTACGCATCCCGTAAGTCGAATTAAACATTTTAGATCGGTGCATGAAAAGAAATGCAATTTTAATTTTTCTAATCTTCTTTTCTAACCTTACTCAAAGGATCATTTAATTTAAAATTTCCTATTAATATTTCAGAGTCACTTATAGTGCCTTTGCAAGCGTTTGTTGTTGTACGAAATATCCTTAAGAATTAAATAAAAAAAAAAAGTATCTTGTCCTTGCATTTCACAAATCGTTTCAGATAAAATTTGTAGGGATTGCAGTTGCATGAAATAATCAGTTATTTTACATTTAATTTTAGTGGCTGATGAGGCAGAAAGATTTAATTTTTTCTAATGACGAAACATAAAAGCGAACAGGACCAATCACGGTCGCTTGAATAATTTCGAAATCAAAACAGAGCAGTTAATGGAAGCGATTTAAGCAATAAAAAAAGTTGAAAGAGCGAGTTTAAAAAAATGTAGAATTTACTCGTATACATACACATTCACGCACGGAAAGGAAAAAAAAACATAGGATTCACTCAGAATATTGATCAGTCAAAGAGAAGAGACGATCATCGTCGTCAACATCTTCGCCTTCTTTGTCGTTGTGGTTGTTGTTGCGCGCATAACGGAGTCAAAGGTTCATTTAAATCCAAATGTTTATTAAACATCTTATTTTTTAGTCATCAGGGGAAAAACAAACAAATAAACAATCTAATCGATGAAATCACTTACAAAATCAATAATCGGTCGAAGTTTGAAAAAGAAAAAAACTGTCGTGTAGTTGTTTGAAAGTTGTTTTTTTTTTAATTCTTTTTTAAAATTTAACATCAATAGTATGGTTTACCAGTATATTTTCAATTCTTATTGCTTTTCGAACTCTTTAGTTGTCTAATTCGAAAACAACCAAAGTAAAAACCACAATATTGATTCATGATTAATAGGCCGTTCTGCTTTAATGTTCAACCTTTTCAGCAATGATTTAAACGAATAGCGCCGTGTTTTTAATTGGGCCCCCCCCCCCCCTTTCTTCCTTGTACAGGATTGGGAACTACTTTTCATTCTGGTTATCGAATATGTGTTTTGATGCCAAAGAGAAAAACCTTGAACATCAACATTATGATTTCTTCGACCGTTCTATAATGTCCAATGTTAAGGTGTTCTTTTCTTTTCTTGTCGTAACACAATATTTCTGGTTTTCTTAGAGGAAATATCAAAATTCTCGTTAATATTGCTTCAGATATTTATTTACTTCCACTGCAGTTTCTTAAACTTTGCTGCTTTAAAGGTTTCTTGAGCAACAAAAATAAAAAAAGAAATGAAAAAAAAAAAACAAAAAAAAAAAAAACCCTGAACTAAGAAAGCAATTCTGTTGCCTTTCTTAGCAAGCTGTGACCGTTCGCTTCTCAGCCATCATTTGTTGCGACGATAATGATTGCGACGACCTTCGTTCAGCCCCCGTTCGGCGGCGCTGTTGAGGTGAAAGTAAATCCTAGACAGGCAAGAAAACGATTGAGAAGACTGTGAAGGCCGTTTCCTTCTGGAAGGAAAGCGAAAGAAAAAAAAAGTCTTTGCGAGGAGAAAGTCATTCGCGCGATATCAAGGATAGTGAGAACGGGGAGGAGAATTGATTTATTTTTTCAAAGAGAAATATCAGTTTTTTTTGAAGCAGATGTTTTGTTTCCGGAGATATTTTGGAGGAATTGAAAATGAGGGAGCCTCGCCCGCTAGTTCCTTGGGGGACGAGTGGTTGGTACCTGCGAACAATGCGAGACCCACTTCTCCACAGGAGAGGAGAATGTGACGAGTGGATAGTTCTCAAGTTTGAGTCGCATAAAGTGAAAGTCAGTTAACCCTTTTCTTCTGCACCAATACCCAACGACTTCATTGAGAACACTTGCGGCGCACATGGAGTGGTCGACAAGGGCAACGATCCGAGTCGTGGAAGGGAATCTATTGTCTTTTCAGATCTCTTCCTGCACAATAGCTTTCCCTGGTGCGCTTGATTTTTTTTTTAATATTAAATTTAGTCTTAAGCAACGGGCGCGTTTTTTCTAAGGTACTGTTCATATTAACAAATTGATAATGTAAAAGGCAGATTGTTGTATGTAGTGCTCTGTAGATAATACTAATGGTATAATGCCAAAACCTGTGGGCAAACGTTATTAACAAACAAAATAAGAACAGAAACTACAATTCCACAAATAAGATTTTTAATCTGGAGCCAGGGATGTAAATTTCCAAGACACTCCTCTTCATCAGCGTGTAAATTGAGAATAGAAAGTGCGACTATATATAGGCAATAATCAGGTTAATTTACAAATAATAAGCCAATCAAGGAAATACAAAATATGATAAACAGAAAAACAAGTAATTACTATTCTGGTTATTTTATAAATAGCCAATCAAAAAAATATAAAAAAATTTGAAAGATGACAGCTAATAACATAAGAGATAATAACCAATCAAGTTATTTTACAAGAATAAAAACACTAACAATGGCTTAAAAAAGCTAATACTATCTAAGAAAGGACATGTTTAGCAAATTGTAAACAATCGTTGACAGGTCCAAGTCACTGTTAAGTAGGGTGTTCTGTAGAGATACAAATAAAGCAATTTTTTTTAGACGGTGAGGAGAGGAGAACCTAAAAGCTCCATTTATTTCGGTTTTACGGATATAAATCATTTCACCAAAATATTTAGAACTCTATCTGATTGGTGAACTTGTGAAAGAGCACCTCTCTTTAATTTTATTTGTTACAGGTTGTTTTAAATCTTAATTGCAGGGGAAATCTTTACAATCTGTAAGTCAAATTTTTTGTTCAAAACTAACAGGAGTTGCAAATCTACAGTCAAAGTTGAATCTTTGTTCATGAAAGTTTATTTTGAAGAGTAGGCATAATATTGGTGTCTTCTTGGGCGTGGATACAATATTTTTACTTGCAAGATTAATTCATTCTAATTTTTTTAATTTCTTCTCTTCTTCATAAAATATTACGTTATAGAAATAGCTTGCATTCTTATTAAAAAGAACTTTATATTTTAAGAGATACAAAGAACAATAAGAAGTTTAATAACATTGAAAAGTTGAAAACAAGTTCTAAATGCCTAATTCATTCGGGAGCCGAAATTTACGTTGCAAAATAAAGAGCTTTCTATTTAATTTTATTTACTTCTTCCACCATTCATATAGCTTTAAATGCCGTTTACCTTTTAATGAGATTTGTAGCAAGAAACCTTCCACCCTTGTTTTAATCTCATTACATTTCTTTAATGATAGACATTAAGCAATCTTACATGAGATTTTACAAGAAGTTCCTAAGAAAACTATTAACAGTAGACGTTTTCAAATTCTCAAAACACGTGTTTATCTCTGTGGTTAAAAATGGTTTGCAGAACAAAGATAAACAACAGACGAGTCGACAAAATGGTTGAAGTCTTAAAAACTTTTTCCATTTTAGAAAACTTTGAAAGCCTTTGAATCCGCCCAAAAGGCCACTTAAATGGAACAGGAACCCGCAACTTCCCAGAAGTATTTAAAAGCAATTGCTCTTTCGTTAAAGTTTATTTCTCCTTTTTCCTTCGTCTTAAGGTACAATTTTCTTGCATTTCGAATTCATCCGGGTTGGCTTTTCCGAAGCTTCACAAACTACTTTCAAGAAGGACACCACCACACACAGTGCACTTCTTGGGTCGGCCTTCATAACTTCATAACGTGAGAACTTCCTAATGAAATCTGAGCTGTTCAACATCTTCTATTTCATTTTCATGTTTTTAATTTTTTATAAATATGTAAAATATGTAAATTAAAAAATTATACACGACAGCATTTGTTCATAAGTGTATTATTTAAAAAATTATTTTATTCTTGAAGGTTTTCATCATAAAAAAAATTTTCGACAGTTTTCGTAGATTGAAGTAGTTTTCGAATAACGAACGCAATAATAACGAATAAAAATTCTATAAGATGGTTTAAAACCTTTATTTGAAATTCATACTATAAAACAAAAAAGTAAATTTTAAACGAATGACCTGTTGTTCTATCGTAATATGAGATGCTTGAATACAGATTTATATGACCGTGTAACGCATTCTTTAAAGCTCTTATGTCTGTTTTTATTATCTGCTTTTAAATGAGGGGCGTAGGCACTTAATACATCACCATAAATTTCATTCATGGTGATGTATTATGGTTTTAAAATGTAGCGATATTTTTATTACCCTTTTCTACCATTATACTACGAGGTTCTTGTTTAACCTTCCCTAAGTTCTATTGCGACGTCGTTAAGACCGAGGCGACTTTGTCTAGGTCAAATTGTTTACATCATTGAAATAAAACACGAAAGTCACACACGTTAACGTACGAAAATTATGTTAACAGGTGTTTAAAGGCGTTAGTTGACGATTTTTTTTAAAGTGTAACTTTTGTATAAGGAAATAGGAACAAAGCAAGCTAAATTATAGGAAGATGCTTTTTCTGTTAAAAAAAGAAAACAAACTTCTAATAAAAAGTGTAGCGTTTCTCTTCCTTCAATTTAAAGAAACTATATTGTTTTGTTTAGAAATATCTCTTTGTTAAACCAAACTTTAGCAATTTTTTGTTGCGTTTGTAATTATACAAGTCCTAATATTAAGTAAAATAGTTGAACTAAAAAAATAATAAAATAACTATCATACATACGAGTCAAGAGTACACCCAGGATTTAATCTCGAGGAGGGAGAGGGTTTTGACACTACTGGAGGATGCGTTTTCCTTAGATGCGTTTCCCAAGATGAAGTTTATTTGGGAGGTTTCTGGGGATGGGGGAGGGGGTTCAAATTCGAGGGGTGCCGAATGATCTTATTCCCCTTCCCCTCACTCTGAGTTTATCCCTCTAGGCACTGCGTGTGCCTTTAAACATGGGACCGGTGCGTTTCGACATTACAGTCATCAAGAAATCAATGTCAAGGACTGTAATGGAAAGTAGGGAAAGTTATGAAAACGTAACACGTTTCTAAAGCCAATATAAAGACCCAAGTCTATTAAAAGATTAAATGAATGCCTGAAATGAAATGATGGCTTCCTTTAATCTCGTAGTGGATTTATATTCACTTTATTGCGTGTTGCGTCTCCGCCGTATTCTCCTACCTACTTTTCATTACAGTCCTTGACATTGACTCTGTCGATGACAAAAATGTTGGAAGGTGTTCTAGGCATGCCAAAGGCTATATTGATTGCCAGGATAATGTTGTGGTTATTTATTTCATCCTTATTCTATCATTCTATTATTTTCATTCTGATATTTTCCTCATAATATTAGAAACAGATCGGAAGGAGGAATAGAATTGGTTATTTGCCTTACTTATATCAGAACATACAAAGAAGGATTAAATTGGTTTAAGTCAAGATTAGTTAATAAATATAAATAATTCGACATTCAATTTTTGTTTTTAAAGTAATTTTGAGGAAACAATTACGTACTGTTATTATTCTAAAAATGTAGTTACCTTTAAAACTTTATAGGCAAATAAAGTGCAGTAAAAAAAAAAAAAAGGACAAGATTGAAATATTTTTATATATTTGCAGCCTATAACTGAAAGAGTGTTATCTATTTCTTCTTCATATTCCTCTAAAGTTTTATTATTTGAAGATAAAGTAACGTCGCGAGCAATAATTTGATATCCTAATATGTTCTGGCATTTTGAATCGCATAATATTTGTGATTTTGCTTAAACTCCTATGGAGATTTACTCTTTATTAGTGTTTGATTATATGTTAGCGTTAAGGTCTGCACGTAAATTTCTTCACCTTGGATAATCTCTTTAATAATTTAGTAGTCAAATTCATGATTTATTATGTTTACGGTCCATTAGCCTTTTATTTGACGCCCTCAAGTAGAACCAAAACTTCCACTCAAACGTCATATCTATTTCCGTTCTTAAAACCAAGCAGCGTTGGAAATTGTATTCCCCTCTGGTTAAAAAGTTGCTCAGCAGATTGGATGACAGTCTTCAGCGCAGCAGTCAAGCTGAGTTTCTCACTAAGCCGAGATTAATGCGATTATGATTAAATTCGATGTTTAATGAAGGGAAGCGCTTCCAACACAAACAGCACTTTACGAGCTTCTCGTTTTGATCTCGTCCATTTGCGGTTAAGCCCATTTATTGGCTGGGCTCAAGCGAAAATGGCGACTTCGTCCATGTCCAATGACATCTTGGGGATTCCGACGGAAAGACGAGTGGGATTTGGGGCACCGCTCGTCGACAGCCAGGATTAGCGGATGACTATTGTGTCGAAATAGGTTGGAACAGTGAAAGTGTTTTCGCCGTTGCTCTTCTCTTTCTCTCTCTCTCTATCTTAGTAAACGCGGGCGTCCTCAATTCGTGCTCCAAAAACGGTGACACCATTCCTGGCTCGCGACTTACCTCTTCCACTCAGTCCTTCGATTAGGATGAAAACGTTTCTTTTCGTTTTTTCTTCCATCCTTCTTTCGTTCCTTCTTTATATATATAATTCTTATTTTTTTTTCCTTCCCCCCCATTAATTTCTCTTGTGATGTAATTCGTAGCTGAGGAAAACCCGTCTCTCATTCATCGACAGTCGACTTTCCTTTTCAACAAAAGGAAAACGTGATGTTTTGGAACCGCTTTCGTATCCCATGATTTAGAAAGGAGTAGGGAGTAAATCCACAAAATTACTTGGGACGAAGGAGGAGAAACCGAAAACAGTCAAAAGGATAAAATGAAAAAGAAAGTGCATTTTGCCTTGCAAATTACAGGGAAGAAGGCTAAATAAAAATTAAATAGATTTCTGTAAGTCAAATATCAAAGAACCAACAATAATTTATTGTTCATTGCACTTTAGATTAAGAATCACAATTATAAAATAAAAAATATTCTATGCATATTTTTTATACAATACATTACTTTGATGTACGTTCTAAAGTAAAGAAAATTAAATGCCGCTACCGGTTCATAAAGGCAAGCATAAATAATTAATTAATTTATTACTACATTATTTATAATATAAGAAGTATACGATTGTTTCTTTAAATATTTCGATATTTCTTTAGAATTATTCGGACTTTCTATTTTTCCCGTGGAAAGACTCTGCCACCGTTCCATCACGAGAGAAATATAGCTCAAAACTTTTTCCCAGAATTAATGAACAATACTCTATTGAATTTCAAAAAAGTAAAAACACGGTCATTGAGCTAATAAATAGCAAGCGAAGCCTTCGCGACCGTATACTACCCCAAGAAGATTTGCCAAGAACATAAATAGAACCATGAATATAATTGGAGTAGCAAAACCATATATGGTGAAGTACGCTATGGAAATGTAAAAAAGGATTACAAAGGGTTTGGGGTTATAACAACCGTATGACAAATGCATTGTATATTGAAGCCTTAAAATCCACTATCATTTTGTGGAATTCTTCCGAAAGATCGAAATTCTCATTTTCCTTTCGGAACCGGTATTCACGTCGGTGATAGCATCTGGAAACCAGTGATTATAATCTTTTATAATAACTAGAATTTATTTTTCGTTTATTGAATCGAATTTTTACTCCTGTTTCGCAGTTTGGGGAGGGAAGAGGAACGTCGATAGAATAAATATTTTGAAGCGGAACCAATGTGAATGAAACGAAGCATCGGATTTAAAACCGTTTCCCCTTCGCAGACCATTGATTCTGAATCGATGTAGGAAGTTTTAGGGAGATTTATTTTTATTCTTTTTGCCTTTATAGGTTTTTAATAAACATTAAAAATAAGTTATGCATGACCAATAGGCTAACATGAAATTAGTTTAACATTCGATTCAAGCAGGAGATTGTTGCTTTCCTCCCACCTCATTCAATTTGTTTTCGGAATTCCGTTATATTTAAGCATCCGTTTACTTTCAGTGACACAAATAATAGATAACCGTCGTAACTTGTTACCTTAGGCACGGATATTTTTTTAATCAATACCGTTATAAATTTATTATATAATAATCTTTTATGTAAGTATTATGTGACTGATTGTACAAATATTCTTGAAAAGTTGGTCTTTGATGCAATTTATTCTAATTTATAAATCGCAAGATATATCCAAAACCTGTGATGTTCCCAATCCTTCAGATAAATAGTCTTTTACTTATTAAAAATATTCATATTAGTTCTTCGCTATATCAGAAATGTAAGGGTGAAATTTTAAGTACAGAAAATCAGATTTCTCATGTGAACATTGCTAGAACTTTTCTGCAGAGATTTACAATAATTAGGTTAATCGCCATAGCCGACAAGATAGGTGCTGACAACCAAAAGGCTTTGTAGTCTTTATTTCAACTCAAAAAATGCCCAAGATTTAATAATAAAGATAAAATTCGATTTAAATTTTAAATTTAAAACCACTTTAGCCAAAATTTCTTGAGAATATGAGAGCTAAAAAGCTCAAATGCTCAGAGATTGATATTGCGGCTCAAAAGAGAATGTGTTAAAATTTTATTAGGATCTGGCATTCCTCCGTCTGGCATCTTTCAGACAAAGCTCAAAGCAAACTGTGAATTGATCATAATGATAAGACAATACAATCTTAAGGTTTCTTAAATGAATCATTGCTATTAAAGAAAAGAAACCTGAAATAATTCTAACAAATTATGTCTGCCAAAAAATTAATTTGCAGAACTAATCAAAGAAGGAAATGAACATCTCCATCAAGAGGCATTTCCTCTTCAAGAAAGATTAACAAAACAATCTTGTTTGCTATTGCCTGTGTTCACTGAAGGTACTCTTCTTCGATTTGGTTATTTATCTCTCGTTGCGGATCTGGTACACCCATGCATGTGGATGTCTTCTCTGGGCGGATAGGATAGTCCTGTTGGAATTCAAAGATTATTTAATGCAGTTTTTAACCAATTATTTGTGAATATTTGAAATAAGAATTAAGTTTATTAATGGGGTTAAAGTATAAAATTATTAAATACTTTTCTGTTAGAAAAATACTTCTTCGCAAGGAACTTAACAGAATTTTATCAGTTTCTTATTTTTTACGTAAACAAATAGGAATTTCTTTCCTATTTTTCATCAATAATTTAAACATCTGAGGTATGGCGTGTATAAAATCCTCATGGAACATCCAATTATTATTCTTTACAGAAATATGTGCTTGGTGTATTTAATAAAAGCGAATTTCAACTTTTTAAAATGTAAGCAATGGAGCTTATTACGACGAAATTGATGCTAGGAGCGACTTATCTTACAATAAATATTTGATACAGTAATTAAGAGTGAGCCAATGTAATTTCCTTGAAAATCTTTAAAAAGAAATTCGCTGATAGTATTTTTTATTATGATCAACCGCTAACTTATTTGTTCTTGTCTGATTTGTTTCATTTTCATTTGATAAACATTAACGTAGGAAATATCTCTAAGAATTTTTTTTTTAATTTAAACCCAACACAATAATAAATAAAAATAATAAACATGCGCTTTAATCAAACAAATTCACAATTATAACTCTTAGAAATTGTGAATGACTGCCTTTGTTGTCTATTAAATAATTAATAAAGCTTTTTAAATTAAATATCAAATTTAACTAGAATTTTGATAAGTTTTAGGAGTGATAAAAATGTATAAAGAAAGACGACTTCCCGGAGAATTCAGCCCCTGCACCTCCTATTCACTTCCCTCTTAAACAGGAATATGTCATTGGGTTTATTATAAAAATTGCATATGAAGCCTTCGTACAAATTAAAGTCTATTTTCGGTCTGCTAGATTATATTTTCACTTCATATTTCCCATCTATGGTCAAATGATCTCCGCTTGTCATAAAATAAAATGCTTATTCCTCCAACTCAGTGGTTTTTGAAATTGCTTCAGAGTAAATGTTACATAAAACTTTCCCTTCTTTTCAACACTAAATTTTTAAAAGAAGTCATAATGGATATTTGCATCATTTTCGATAGGCGTGTCTCTAAAAATGCTTTTGGTTTGCCTTCGAAGCGAATACTGTATATGCAAAAAAAAAAAACAACCATAAATGGTAATTGTTCCATGGTTTACTTCTTGTCACTTCCTGTTGGTTTTTTATTGGGGGGAAAGGATTTTGTTATTATCTCGGGGAAGTTCCGAGTTTGTCTTTTTCCTTCCTGGTGAATTACGAACCCATTGTTGTGTCGCTTTCGTTTTTCCTTCACGTGCTGGAGAGAGAGTGTGGAGGCCCCAATTTTTGTGAAGCGCTCCTCGACGATCTGGATCAACTTCTTCACTACCATGAGCAATTTATGAGTTTTCGCCAAAGTACCTCTCCCATCATTCATTGTAAACACTGAGATCGGACTCTTTCTTTCCCATTCAAGGAAAAGAGGTTAAAAGAAATAAAATTTAAAAAAACAACAACAATAAAAGCACATCCGAATTTTTTGAACAATGCAAACGAAACGGGCTTAAAAACTTCCTGTGCTCGATGTAAATTTATTGCGGACTTAAATATCAACAGACAATATTGTCTATCGAAGGACTGAGGGAAAAAATTTATAATGTATTTTTAAATTAGAATTTTTAGTATGGCTTGTCAGCTTGTTTTTTATTAAATAATGGATATTTTTAGAAATTTTGGAGAAAAAAAATGTCCTCTGGGAAAATGAAGAGAGTATTTCATGAAGCGCTGTCGTAATTCGTTTATGAGCCCATCAACTGCATTCTGAACGGAAACGGAGCAATCAAACGTCGCCGGATATTACTAACAATCATTTTCCGTCTCTCAGGAAATGTATATGCACAATAATAAAAAGAGCATGTTTTTTTTTCCGTTGATATATATAGCTCACGAAGAGAGTAAGCTAATTTAATTGGTTGTTAAGCAGAAAGAAGAAAGAAAATTCGAATTTAAATAAATTGAAACCGATAATAATTTTTAATCAAACCCACTCCCCAAAAATCAGTTAGAACACTTTACTGACACTTTTATTTTTAATTCTTGGGGACTAGGAAAATAGTAGAAAAATTTATATTATTCCTGGAGGGAAAAAAGCAATATTCTAAATTTATTAATAAAATTTTCCTTGTTTCGATTATTACAAATTTTTCAGTACCTAGAAACACTGAACAGATTAACGGCTATTTTAAGAGGCTAAATAACAAAAAATGATGCGTACATTAATGAATATTCATTCCTACTGAGTAACATTTTTTGGGTTATCGGAGGCGAAGCCATTTACTCAGCGTTGCGTGAGTCTGAAGCAATATCTTCATTATTATGATTATCCATGTTAATGACTAACCGGCCCCTGTTATTTGCCTTCAAACCAAAAGTAAATCTTTTTTTGTTATCCGACCGCACACCATCCTAGAAAAGGTGATTTAAAGGGAGAGGGTTTGAACTGTCTAAATGGAAATGCTCGTCGTGCCTTGAGTGTTGTTTTAGCAAAAAAGAAAATTCCTGTTTAGCGAAAATTTCTTCGGAGGAAATGCTTAATTGAAAATTAGACGACCTAGTATTAGCATAAAACAACTTTTTAATGCGTATACCCATCCAGTTATATATCCAAAATTCTTCTAATAAAATATTGTTTCATTATAGCATTTTAATATGCGATTCAAGTAATAAAATCGTCTTTACTCTTTTGCACGAAAAACAATTTCTTTGTTTTCTTAACACCTTTAAGTAGAATTTCAATGAAGTTAGTAGTGTTAGTTATTAAACTAGTCTTTTAAGCAAACCAGCTAAAGTGTTTGTACATGTAAGTTAAAACTAAAAATGCAATAGCGTCGATCTGTATAAAATTTAGATTTTAGAAGATAAAATATAAAATAATTTCAATTAAATGCAAAATTTAAAAGCTAAACGATAGACAATTGTCATGTTCTGTGCATATTATCACAGCGGCTCCAAACTGGGCCTCGTTAAGTCAATCTTAAGGGTGTCGGCAAATCAATAATTAAAAGAATTAAAAAATTATATACAGGATGTTTCTGGATGTTTGTACAACTTTGAGGATATGTTACAGGGATCAAAACGAGCAGAAAATATTATATGAACATGGAGTCGAAAACACTTCTATCTAGCGGTGTCCTGTTTGAAGCAGAAAACGGTTTGAAAGTGTTCTGTAGTAGAAGAAAAGATACGACAATTCAAAGAACCGGAGGCCATTTTGAGCCTTTGCCTTGTTATGTCTCTGTTATAGCATCTGCCTTTGACAACAAGTGTATTGTCTTATTATAGCGTAGAAACTGTTATAAATCACACATATACAACTCTATACGCTTGAACGTTATAACTCTAGAAAAAAGAGTTTTCGACCCCATATTCATATGACATTTTCTGCTTGTTTTGGTTCCTGGATCATATCCTGAAAGTTCATGCAGATCATCCAGAACCACCCTGTATAATATTACAAATCAGCAATAATATGATATTAAATTTCTTTAATTACTCGCATTGACTTGCATTGTTACATTTATCGTATGTACTGACAGAAAAAAATTAAAACTAAAAATTATTAGTATCTCTCCATCAGTAATTAATTTTAAGTCGAAGTATTTAAGTTGCTTTATTATAAAATTGATATTAATAGCTCTTTTGTATTTGGTAATCAACGTTAATGGTTCAGTTTTAATCGTTACTTATTTGGGTATTGGCCTACTATAAATCTAAATAAAATGAATGCTTAAAAAGATATGAACAAGTAGGAATTTCTTTTCAATCCGCTATTATATTCTTATGAAATATCCACACGATTTTTTTCAGAATGTCTGGCACCATGAATTTCTTATAATTCCAATAAATTGCTTTAAAAATGAAATGAAAAAGACTTCTAACGAATAGCAAAAACGTTTGTCCATAATAAATCAAAGACAGTAAGTACTCTGAGTTTTGCCTCCTTTATTATTTACTATTTGCAAACAGACGATTTATCACGTAATTGGATTCTCTGTCCCGTATACTCATCTATCAGTTCTCCGTGGTTGCTTTTTTTTACCGAAGGGTCGTGGGTCATTCCCCTTATGGAACCTGCTCACCGTATATGGGTTTCCTTTCAGAATCATCCAAAGCAATCGCTATTTAGTTATAAACGACTCTTTTTATTTCGACCACTCTAGCATCTTTGAGGAAGCGTGCAACCATTTCACAGGATTACAGATATCGGAAACTTGTTGGTGTACTGAAAACGTGGTTTCAATCGATTTACAAGAAGTAGGGGAGTGACGTCACTTTTTCAATGACCAATGATCGAATGTGCCCTTATTTAGCATCCGGATCGTTTATCTCATTAACGTGTTCCATTTTTAAGTGATTCATGTATAATGCTTGTGGAAGTGCATGTTCGTTCATGATTCATCGGAAAAATGACCGGTTTCGATAAAAATATGAAGATTGGATAAGGATGGATCCACATTTCGAAGATCCTTCATTATGGAACATTTTTGATTGAACGAGCTGATTGAAATTCATAAGATGAGTTCATAAAAATGTTTTTAAAGCAGCGGAGATAAAATAGATATTGTAAAGAAAAATATGGGAAGATCAAGAAAGTATGAATAAAATTTTGGATGAACTTCGGCGGATTTCCATGATTTAATCAAGAATCATTGGATCTACGAATATTACTTATTTTCGATGAATCCTCATTATATTTCAGACAGGTCTCCTGTGGAATTGGGTGTGTATTCTTTTGAAATGTTTATGGAAAAATTTCCGAATCACGCCTTTATAAAATAGCATCCGTAATTCTCGTACAGAAGTAGAAGTGTCATTCGATAATAATCTTTAACATAAAATTTTGGTGTAAATGCGTACAACTTAAAAATAAATTGCTTAGATCCATAACTGGTCAAACTCAAAATATCGCTCTAAAGATTTTTGTCCTTTTGGATAAATCTGAACGTGATAACTCAAGAAAGACATAGCTTGAATTGAGAATAAACTCAGCTGAAATATCATTAATAAGAATTTTCTTCGAATGGTACTTTGTCGTTTATTTCATTTCATTGCTTTTTATAGAAATTACTATTAGAAATCTTTATTTTTTTTTTCTTCATATTTTCATCTTCGATTCGAACTATACTCTGTCCAATGAAACTTTTCAATTAAATTTCCAATTTCAATTTTAGACTTTGTTAATTTTACTTTGCAACAATGTTTAACAGTTGAAATCGGAAATTTAATTGGACACGCCCTGTCAAACTTTCGTTGAACAGAGTATACAATTCTCCATCTCAGAGCAAATGCCTGTATATTCGCAGGGTAAAAGTAATGAGTAATGAACGCTCTGCTACCCTTCCCCAGATCGATCAAAATAATCTTATTTTGGCGATCAATTGCAGTACAATCGATAGCATCGTTCCCAGATTCTTTTGCAATCGTGGAATGCTTCCTACTGTTTGCGTGTTTGCTGAGTCATTTCTCGTTCTCGAACACTTACAGCACGTGGCTTCTGGCGGATGCACAAGAGGGGCTCCATTTTGAACGAATCTATAAAATGTTCTTTGTATGAAGTGACTGGGCCGAGAACTTATCTGAGAGCTAATGACTACCCAAAACTAATGTGTTCAATTAAATTTACTAATAACTGATGAGTAAAGGGAGTTAAAAACACGAAGATTTTGATTTACTTATATACAGTACGGTGCAAAATCAGGAAAACATTACTAAAAGAAATTTAAAAAATCAGGATATGCAACGAAATTGTAAAAAAAAAATTGGGATAAAATAAAATATAATAAAGCACAAAACAATTTCAATGGCTATTGTGCAAAGCACCTTATAATTAAGTTAGTAATACTTTTATACAAATTAGCTGTTAACATAAAAAGGCGTGGACTTTCGCGAGTATTTGGACTAATCTGTTTGTAGTTATGGTTTGTTCTATGTAAACTTGGTAGAAATTATTTAACTTTATGTCCAAATAATATGAGATACATAAAAAAATAGGCTTACTAATGACGTGACATTTCCTCTTTCGCATTGTTTACTATAATATTTTTGAAAACAATTTAAGCCATTCTCGTCATTATAGTTCCACTTTTCTATCATTTCGGAGATACAGTATATACTAATTTTCACATTCTTGAAATGCATCCATAACCTGACTTTTGGATTATACTGTATATTTCATTTCGGTCAAAACTTTCTTGAAATAAATCATAAATAAAAGACTCATTTTATTTTTTACTTACTTTTCAAAACAGTTCTAATATCACATTTAGTTTTGAAAGTCTTATTCAAGAAATTATTTTATTTATTTATGCATACATTTATTTATTTGTTGCTAACAACTGGAAATCATTTATTTCACGTCGACAATAAAATTGTCAGTAAGAAATAAAGGTAGTTCTTGATCATTAATGAAATCTAAAATGCACCTTTAAGCGTCTGAAAAATAGACGAATTTCCATATAAAGATAAAAAAAAGTTAATAAAATACGGCCTATTGCTTTAGATTGAATGATTAGCGATATTGCTTGCAAATTAGGAAATATCTAGAACAAGTTTCTGGATTAAAAAAGGAGAAGTTTTAGTTTAAAAAAGTAGATAATGACAGGTTAGAAAAAAGCAAATAACTGTTCCAAGTCATGTGTAGAAGAAAGCTTCGAGAAAATTATGAATAAAAAAAAGGAATGAAAGAAAAATGATTAATTGATGGCGTTGAAAAAAAATATGCAGGCGAAAAATTCAGTTGAAGGTCAATAAGATGAGATAGTGCTCAAAATAAAGGCAAAATGTTGTTCTTAACCCTTCCACCACCCCACCTCCCCGAAAACAATGAACGCGATTGCACCGCTATGAAATGAAACTGCTGATTCGGAATTCATTGAAATTTTAAATTCTTTTCTTTATAATATGTGTTTTAATGAGTTTTGCGTAACTGATCTATTTCTTTACAAGAAACTAATTGAAAACTTATGTTGTCAAAATCTTTTGCTATTTGCATTACATTCTTGACGTTGAATAAATTAAAGGATATTTCGAATTAGCGAAAATAAAAATGAATGGCTATTCCTTAATTAATCATCACTATGATTTCCTTAATTGCGTATAATAGTAGTAAACTTAGGCATGGTAAGTCTTCATGTGTATACTCATGAAGATGTTGTCAGATATGTTTTATTGACGTCTTGTAATGCTTTTATTCATGAAATCAAACTTTTAATGCAGCCTAGTTGGTAAGTGTTTTCAAATTGTGAACTAGCTTCATTAGAGCTAATTTTAAATCTTAATTAATATGGAGTATGTTGAAGCCGTATATCGAATGAGTTTCTCTCTGTTTAAAAAAGTATGTAGTTAACTAGATGCTGTTCTTTTTATTTGCATTACATTTTTTTGCCCTTCATATTCATCATTTCGTATGATTTCCTTTAGCTTTATAAGAAATTATTTATTTATTTTTTGGGGTTTCTCACTTTTGCTGAATTGCGCTTTGCGTCGTGCAAACTCAATTAGGTCACTAATCTCCCAACATTCACTGAAAATTATATCTCTCCACCTTCGAGAAGGAAATTGACGAGAAGTGAGGCAGCAAATGATAATATTAATTAAGTTCTATTGATATTGATAGATTGAAGTTCTATGAAACAAAAACAAACAAATTATTTTCAAATAATGTAAGAAATATAATGCATATGGGAATGCTTAAATTTGGAAAGTAGTTAACAACATACATGTAATTGAAACACAGGACTATGTAAGAAAGCGCGTTTTTGTTTTGTTTTCACTTCGGTCTACCAGTTTTATACTACCTTGAGTAAATCTTAGGATAAATTGAAATGCCAAATTACGTTCTTGATGCTTGCTTAACGTTGCCATTTACTGAACGATAATAGTTAAGGTTGCATCTTATGACGAATGGATTGCGAAAATTAAGCACAGTTTCGCCGTTCTTCTCACGGCTCATTTTCCGACTCAAGAAGATGCACAAGAAGATTCTTTCAGAAAAGCGGAAGAGGAAAATTTTTTTGTCGCCGCTCTTCGTCGTCGTTCTCAGAGGCGACGTTTCTATTTCTGGATCTGTGGAGATGGTTCAGTTTTCTTTCTTTTTTTGATTTTTTTTTCTGTTCCCTACTTTTTTCTCTCTTTCTCACTTGAACCTTTCGAGTGTTTGTGAATGGGAAAGGAAGGTCTCGTCGGCTGAGAGTCCCTCGCCTTCGGTCTTTTTCCTTTTTAAATTCTTGCTTCGTCGACTGTCGTTGCATACATTGCGCAACCGTCAGAGCTTAATGGTCTGTGATGAGTGGCTGGCCGGCGTCCTTCACAAGGCTACCGGGCTGGCTTGCTTTTAACCCTTTCTCTCGCTCTCTCCACCCCTTGAGCACGAGTAGCGGTGGCGGCGGTGGGTGAACACGCCAGAGGCCAGCGCAAGGCGGCGCCGCGCGAAACGTGCTACGTTTCGAAAATTAGGGGGAAAAAAATTTTTTTTTTCTTAAAATCATGTTTGTTCCTTTTTTTGAAAAAAATTTCTCGCCAACTTTTTTCCATTACCATTTCTTTTCTGTAATAACATGAAGATTAATTCTGCGTGGCGCGCATTTCCGCTTTAGTGAGCCTTAAGAAACAAAAAAGCAAAGCGTTTTTTTTTAGATGACAATCTGTAGATTGGAATTAATATTTTTCTTCTTCTCGATAAAATAAGCATATTGCATCATTCGTTAAGCACCATTTCAAGCTACATAAAAATTATTTACAAAATATAAATTATCTCGGTGGGAAATAAATTTTTTTAGTTTTTTTTTTATAATTTCGTATTTCATAGCTTCACAACTATCTATTTTGCCCATCACTAACTTTAATAAATAAATAGTATTCAGCTTTTATGGGTCCGTTATAAATTTAGAAACTTTCTTTTTATCTTTGGATATGTGTAAACTTAACAGATTTTCAAGAGTCAATATCAGATGGGCATGTGCTTAATTAAAAATAAGTTGGTTCCTATCATAACACTTTTTTAAAATACTTTTAGTATTAAATTTTATTTAACTTTTATCGAAATCATTTAGAGATTTTAATCTAGGACATCTGGCAATTCCAGATATACCGAACAGTTGATTTGGTAATTCATGCTGAGGAGCATTTTTCTTTTTGGCAATCAATCACCTTTTTTATAATAAACGTTATATCTTAGTTTAGGAGTTTAACACTAGTAAGAGCTCGGAGGAAGGAAGAAAGAAGTATGCAATATTCATCAGAGCATTATTTTTTTTGTGTTGAAAAAATATTGAAACGCGTTTCTGAGTTGAATTCGCCTTTTCGACTTACAGCATAAGCTTTTATTATAGAATGCTTTTGTGATTCACACAATAAAATAAGAAGCGAAAAGAAATCAAAAATCTTTTTTAACAAATTACATGCAAAAAATTTAATAATATTAATCTGCCTCTCCATGATTACTTGAATTGAAAACGTTGAAAATTTTATTTTAAAAATTCTCAGCTTATAAAAAACAAAAGAATTCTCTAGGTAAATGGTGAAAATTGAGTGTTCGGAAACTAGAAATGAAGGATGATCCAGGACGTATCATAGCTTACATCACCATTCTTCCAAACATTTAAAACTGTACTGGTCGTTGTAAAAGTCCAAGAACTTAGTTCGTTGTTTGATGATGATAACTTTCTAACAACGATGGCTTATTTAGCAATCATTAACTTTTAAGTTACAATAACGGATGCCTCGTCTCTTCCACTACAACTCTTCAGATCTTCCAATTGCCAACAAATCAATACTCACCGTTTGTCTGAAGAATTCAATAACCCCAAAACACTTTTATAGTAAATCTTATTTTCTTTTTTTCCTCGTGAGTTGAGAATTGTTTAATATAATTACGAGGGCATATTGAAAAGTAATGCCTCCATGGCTGTAACTTTTTTATTTTTTAACCGATTTTCAAAATTATTTTTGTATCTGATACTTACATTTGTCCTCTATGTAATGCACTATTCACTTTTCGACATAGTCCCCATTCCTTTCCACGCATTACACCAACGCGTGGACTAGTTGGGTGAACCCGTCGGAGAGGAATTCCGGGGTTGTCGTCGACACGAGGATTGAATGGCAGCTTTGGATCCTCTTCTGCAGCACGATAGCGCCCGTCTGCACACGATCGCCACACATCAGAGGGGGTTGCAGCGCCTACAGTTCAAAGATGAAAAACTGCAGTTCAAAAATGAAAGATTTTGCACCTTGCGACTTTCACCACTTTCCAAAGAGTTGCGTTCTGACGACGAGGTGAAACCTGCCGTTCGGTCCTGGTGTCGACAACAACCCCGGAATTCCTCTCCGACGGGTTCACCCGACTAGTCACGCGTTGGCGTAATGCGTGGAAAGGGATGGGGACTATGTCAAAAAGTGAATAGTGTATTACATAGAGGATACATGTAAGTATCAAATACAAAAAGAATTTTGAAAATCGGTTAAAAAATAAAAAAGTTACAGCCATGGAGGCATTACTTTTCAATATGCCCTCGTATAATGCAATCGCGAAATCTAGTTTGTAAAAATTTTTAATTAAGTAGACTTTAAAATTAATGATACTTGACTTTAATTAACATTCTCACTTATTATTCACGTATGTAATAGAAAAGCATATACTATTGATAGCAATTACGATTGGAAACTACCTAAATCAAATGGTTTGACTGGATTCTATATTCGATTTCTTATTTATTTGACCTATCGAATAAAGTTTGATCGGCCTCGGTGGCTCAGTGGTTGCGTGATCGCCTCTGATTCTCGAGAACGCGGGTTCGACTTCGGCCGAGGATGACGAGGATATTTTCAGGGGGGAAATCCTGAGATCACGCACTTCCTTCGGAAGGGAAGTAAAGCCGTTGGTCCCGTGTAGTCGTTTGCCTATTGCACGTTAAAGAACCCTTGGAGGCAAATTTTGCGGCCCCGTCCTGAAATGACCATGGCAGTTGAAAAAGACGTTAACACCACCAACAAACCAACCAACCGAATAAAGTTTGTCTCTTCAAGAAAATCCTCAAGTTTAGAAACCCGAAAAAAAAATAATAATTTCCAGGCGATATCAAAATTTCTCATCAGATATTGCAATTTTCATAATTATTTAAAAGAAACTGGAATCGATAAATAAATTAATTAATCGATTGATTTAAATGAAATCTGTTTTAGATTGGAAGATAATCGTCTTTTCTAATTTTTTAATGTAGACTATTTAAAATATAAACCTAACCTACCTAAATCCTCGTGATCTTTCAGGTATCCTTTTTTCAAAATTCATTAAAAGATTCGACATTGTAAACAGTACGCTGTGATTTATTCTCTTTAATTTTTTTATACAAGTATTAAAGTAGAGAGGGAGTCGATAAAGCCTTGAAGCACTTTATTTGTTCAAAGTAAATTTTAAAACCTATTAACTAATTTTAATCTGTTTTAAATATCTTTAATCTGCTTTAAACTTATAATTGGGTTCTCGTTAATAATAATCTAGTTTATTTAATTTATCCATATGATTTGCTTCCTAGAAATAATAATATTCATAAACACAGCCTTTAACAAAGTATTTCTCGTTCACAGGTTTTATATAATTATTTAAAATTTATTATGCAAGAAAACTGCTTGATTGTTCTTAATTAAGAAATCGTGGCTGGTGAAATAGAGAATGGACCAATTTCTGATAATTAAAAAAATGTTTTTTGAATGTTTGATACTTCTTACAATAGAAAAAACAAGTCAATAAGCATTTTTATAAAGTAACAGAAGAAAACAATAAAAATTGTTTCAATCAACCACTCGATTACTGTTTTCAATTTTAGCGTTGTCATCGTGTAAGGGAATGGTGTAACTTCGGTTAGATTTTAAAAATAGGAGTTTTAAAAAAGGGGAGTAAAATGGACTCTCTCTCTTTTCTTTCTTTCAATCTCGTCAGCGAAAGTATAATTCCGACGTTGGCCCTGACGAGCCTAGCTATTGTCTCATAGCCGTTTATTTTTTCTTTCTCTCATTTTTTTTTCTTCATCGCACGTCGAATCTATAACATTCCATCGACACCGGAGTCATGAAGAGAAGGTAAAAAAAAAATTAAGAAATAACTCGGTCCGGGAATAGTTTGCTTCGTAGCCTCGGGGGAACCTTCCTTGCAAACCAGTTACCGTTGCTTTTCTACTGCCAAACTGCGATCATCAGATGAGAAAGTTCCCCTTTCACTGGACCAGGAAAAAGCCTTCTCTTCTACTCTTAATAATTTAATAACTATATTTTTTTAAATGTGTTATTCTTAATACCTTGTTGATATTAAGTTTAACTGGACATGTAAGTCGTGTCTCTTTTTCAAACCTCCGTCCTTTGGTGCTGTCGCTGTGGCTGTATTCTTACGTCACTGTATAAAATTTTATAGGGAAAACATTTCAAAAAAACTAGCAACGAATTATTATTACAGAAGAATGAAAATAAAATTTATAAGAAAGAGATTAAAATGGAAGACGAAGCTTACATTATTTAAATGAGAAGTAGTTAATAATTAAGCCGTTACCTTTCTCAAGGAAAAACTTCCCAGGAATAATTGTGATTACGTAAAGGAGGAATTTTTGTTAAGTTTGACCTCTGAATATATTAAAATTAAATGCGAAGCGAAAACTAAATTGAAATTAAATGAAACTATTAGAATCGTTTCGATTAGTCCGATTCTTTCATAATCTATTACTTTGAATGATGTCTGTTAAATTCAGGTTCTTATGTAAGGTGTTTAATAATATGAAGTAGAAACTTGTTTGTTTATAGAATGACCGTAGTCTCCTTGGACACTTTTTTGACCATGGGTCCAATTTTTTTTTTAATAAAATTATCAAAGTAAATAATAAATTAGCTTGATAATTATTCAACCATACATTTGTCTCGTTTTACAGTCTTAACCATTGGACAATGTATTTTTTTTTACAATGGACATTTTACTCCGTAAAATTATGTCTGCAATTAAAGGAGATAATAAAGCAATTGCGCAATTTTTTCCTCGATGATTTTGAATAAATCTTGTATAACTGTTCACTGGATGCTTAAAATCTTCTGAAAAGCGTATTTATTGTATGTATTTGTAAACTCTGATAAAGTTTCAGGATAAGAACATCTGTTGTTACAAGGTTCACAGAGATTTTTAAGGTATGTCCCAAAATTATACAGACAGCACTATTATTTGAAGAAAATTAGGTAGCATAGAGTGCCTGCAATCGCTTGTCAATTTTTTAATGAATTCAGTATCACATAATTACGAAACCCCTACATTTCTAGAATGTTGATTAAACACATAAATAATTAATTAAATATTTAAAGTAAATGGTGAATTCCCTTGTCCCGTAAATATAGCGGCGACTTTTCATTACTAAAATTAAATCATCCTGAATCTAAAAAGTAATTGCATATAATCATTTAAATGAATTTTTGCTGTTTTGTGATGAGAAGAGATATTTCGCAGTGTTAGCAGTGATATACAACGCCACATGAAGTGTTAGCAGTGATATACAACGCCACATGAAGTGTTAACAGAAATACGCGACAATGTTTAAAAGCCGAAGGGGAAACTGTAAAAGATATTTGCATTGCAACTGAACGATCAAAAGCATCTGTCTATAGAATAATTTCTAAAGGACAAACAAGTAATATCAAAAAACGGAAATCTGGAAAACATAAGAGCACCACGGGTCGGGATGATCGGAGATTTCTGACACTTTCAACGAAGGACCATCGCAATCTCCGACAAATTAGCTCTGAAATGGGAAATGCTCCTTTAAAATCAATCATTCATGGTCGCATACAAAAAAATTCTAATGTCGTTTATGGAAAAATGGCCAAGAAGCCCCATCAGACATCTCTACATGTTAGTGCAAGGTTGGAATGGGCTAGAAAACACATCTCTTGAGACGACGAATGTGAAAATAGTAAAAACAAATATGGTAGCAGAGGACTTTGGCGATCACAAATGAAAACGAAAATTATTTATTTTATCCAAAGTGTATACAAGGAATTTAAAAATACTTTCCAAATGTGTTAAGGTATTTATCGCACTGTGTAACAAGGCGTGTAATTCCTTTATGGAAGAAGTCTTTCGATTGCGTGTGGAACCATTCCAAAACCTCTTCCTTCACTTCATCGTCCGACTGAAACCTGCGGCCTTTCAGATGTTCCTTGAGATCCCCAAACACGTGAAAGTCAAATTGGGATAATCAGGGCTGTAAGGTGGATGCTGCATTGCTTCCCAGTTGAACTTTTTGATGAGGTCTGCCGTTGCTTTCGAGGTGTGAGGACGCGCGTTGTCGTGGAGAACAAGCATTCCTTCTGTAAGAAGTCCAGGACGCTTGCATTTGATGGCCGCGCGCAGTGCCTTCAATGTTTCCCCATATCGTGCTGCGTTAACTGTGGTGCCTTTTTCAAGAAAGTCCAGTAAAATCGGGCCATTGCGATCAAAAAACACGGTCAACATCACCTTCCCCGTACTGTTTGCGATTGCTTTTGATTTTTTCGGGGGTTTTGTTGTTTGGACGAAGCGATCTCTCGCAGAGCTTCGAAGCGCGAGCTATCGTTCTTTCTCACGTGATGCAACACTTGCAACCTATTGTTCAATTTGCACGTGCGGTTTTGCAATTGTTGAAAACAAAAACTTACGATCCTACACGTCGTCTTTTTTATTCTCCACACAAATTTTCGTTTTCATTTGTACGACCCTTACAATTCAAGCAATGCCGTTTCATCTTTCGGAGAAATGTTTCACTTCAGAGAAGAAACAAAAACTCTGTGAAAAAAATATTGAACATAATCTACGAAGCTACTAGAACTGATTTAGTGACATTTCTTGCAAGTAAATTTTGAAATTACAAAAAAAAAAAAAAAAAAAAAAAAATTGAAATATGCCACATTTCCAGAGGACTCTTCTGAACGGCCATTTAATGTTTACAAATATAGAGTAATTACACAAAATACAAGAATACAGAATCCATTTAAAAATAATACTCCGTTTAAATAAAAGGCATTTTGTTTTATTATTGGCCTTAGCAAATTTTTCGTTTTTGATTGATGATCATTGATTACAGTGGGTTTTTTTTTAATAATGGTGACAAAGCGGTTTTTTGGCGGACAGTGCTCTCGAGCGAAATAAATCGTTTTCTGCTGTTTTACTTGTCTAGATGCGCTTGTTCTGCCTTTATTTAACTTGGCACTAACTTAGTTACTAATGTATTTAAAAAATTTTTTAAATATTTTCGCTTCAATACATTGATTTTAACTTTAGCAACAAATATTTTTAACATAAACATGGATTAAGTTTTTTGAATTCATTCAAGATATAGAAAAATATCTTTGGAACAAATGGGATAGTGTGCGTTTCGCAAAATTTTCGTGCTAATAATTACAAAATAGGTAGCCCGGTTTAAGATATTTCTCATAGTTCGTAGCAAACATTGTTAACAGTCCGAAAATGCTCTGACTTTTAAAGTAATTTAAAAAGAAAAAAAAAACTTTACTGGCGTCTTTTGAAAACGAAATTGTCTGAATAAGGTGAAATCGATCACTTAATCAAATGTTTACACTTCACTAATTCCACTAACGCTGGAAAGTGACTGTGGAAAGAGTAATTCAAAATTCCCTCATATTATTTGGGGCGCTTCAAGAACATTTTAGGAATGGAGTCTATTTCGACTTAAAATCTTTGTCGTGAAATATATATTCCATTTCTATGTGTATGCATTTTTTTTTATTCGCATTTTCCGGCAAAATGTCCTTGTTGAATTTCTCCGCTGCCAAGAATGAAATTGAAAACGTCGAAGGGACCTCTGGCAGTCTATTTCCCTTCTTTCAATGGAGTGGGGGGAATGTCATTTTTTGAAGTGTCATGAGGGTTGAGGGTTTTCTTTCAAGGTCCTTTGACCTCCAATTTTTACTCTACCTTTGACCTTCCATCTAGGGTTAAGCATTTTTACCCTCTTGTTTCCTTTCAGTTTTTTTTTTTTAATTCCAAACATCTCTATATTGTAATTTTAACTTAAACCTGGGTAATAAAGCATTTATACGTTGTAATACTTAGACACTGATTAGTCGGTTCTCCCACCAGACGAGGGTTCTTAAGAAAGATAGATAGAGAGAGAGAGAGAGAGAGTAGAAAAACACGAAGAATATAAAAAAATTCTGTGAAAGATAAAGATTAAAAAATAACCCCTAAGATTTTTTTGAAGATTCGTCCCCTTTTAAAAAGTGAAGAACTTGAGTGGTACAAAGGAAAAAAAATGAAGGGGAAAAAATAACCCACGAGAGGTGAATGGCCAACCATTGGTGGTAGTGTTGTTGTCCACAGAAGTCTGTGCATTTTTTTTTTTTGTACTTGGAGTTAGGTACCCCGAAAAATGATATGAATGTTGCTAGTGTCTTTTCCCCAAGTCAAAACGCACAAGGAAGGAGATAAGCTTTAAGAGTGGCTTGGTTCTTAAAAACATCAACAGTATTATAAATTTGGGGATACATAGTATTTGTTTCCCAAGATTAAGGGATAATTTAAATAAATAGAAATGGTCAATTAATTCTTTATTGCTTAATTGCATTATTATTATCATTATTATTATTACTTGGGTCCTTTTTAAGGAAGAAGAATTTGCACCCTCTCCATTTCCTCAATTTTGATAGCTGCTAGAATTTTTTTCCCTCTTGTCATGTTTTAAAAAAGTCTAATGTTTTGAAGTTATCAAAGAAAAATTTTTTAAAATAAGCGATAAAGTTTGTTCATTTGTCACAATGAATTAGTGTCCTACTCCAATTAGATTTTTTCTGTCCTTAGCAGTTTGGATTTAAGATTAAAAAAGAAGCTTGTTAATATTTCCAAGAAATATATTACATTTTTAAGAATGGAAACTAAAGAAATAGCTTACTCATAAAAAAGTGAATAAAAATAATTTGTAAATTAGAAAATGCTTATGTCGAAATAAATTTTAGGTAATCAGTTTAAATTATTTGGTATATTTTCTTACTCATATATATATGTATGTTCAGGAAAAAAAACCGAAAAATATTTAATTATTTTTGTCAAATAGCTTAATGAAGAATGAACTGACGTGGCTGTTTGTGAAATAAGATAATTCTTAAATTAATCTTCCTTGATCTGAAGAATTTTTGTAATTCTTCCGGTCTGTGTTTATAGTGACTTAAATAATTTAATACATTTGCTCCCCAAGTTATACGTACATATGTGATATTGTTGCAATACTTTTATTTTTTTTAAATTTTAAATGACACATTTGAAATTCGCCACTGGGGAAGATGACCTTGCATGATTAAAGTTTCTGCCATTATTAAAAAGTGATATAACAAAATTTGATTCGTCTTGATTTATACACCATATAACTGAAGTCCTCACCTGAAGTCATAGACCTCTTGACTTTGTGGGAAGCCATTGCAACGTCGTTGGCCTTAATGTCTTCCATTTTGGAGGTTACATACACTGACTGTACTGTGTATCCCCATGTTTCTGTCAATGACCTGTCTAATATTTGTTTATATTGGTCTACAACCTTGAGTCGTCGAACTCGATCCTTTTGTGCTTCATTTATTTTCTAAAACAGCCTTGAGCTGAAGTTGCGTTTGTTAAGTGTATTGCCAATGCAATTTACCTTTGCCTTCTTTTACTGATTTTAATGGAATTGTCACTTTCCCTCGACCTTCTCCTTCTTAAACCTTATCCCTCTTTCGCTCTTAAAATTGGCATGGTTTTCTCTCGATACTTTTATATCGCCTCCTCTACTTTTAGTAATTGTAGTCGTCGACCTGAATCCAACTAACCAGGTTAATGGTTTACTAGACTCCTTTGATCGAGCGTCTTAATCTCTATTTTTGACACTTGCACTTGTTCCTTCCCCTTTGGTCGTTCTCTTTCTATTCGTTTCTGCTTGTCAGTTGAACGGCTGGCAGCGAACGAGTCTATGCATGAAGCTTTTGCCGTTACTTTAGAAGGAACACTTAACACTTTACATTCATAGATGGTCAGAATGGACTTACTTGTTGTTGTTATTTTAAATAGCATCTATTTTATGACTTACTTTTTAGTGACAGTATTGACAGTGTTTTGCGGCCGAATTACCTTTTCTATAATAATTCGTTCGGCGTTACTTCCAAAGCAAACCAGATTTGCAAATTGGCCACCTACAACTTCTATTCATTATTTTCTTCTTGCCGCTGAATTGCCATCTCCAAATTTATTACAAAGATTTTCATATTAATTTTCTTCGTCTATTCAGTTAAAGGTTCCAGCATGTTAATCAGTAAGTCATCTGAATATAAATTTCGTTAATTATTTAACTTTTTCCTCGTATTTTGCTTTCGATTCTTACGTGCAAGAATTTCACTTCCCTTTTATCACAAATTGTCGCTTAAAACAATTTCAGCTTTTTATAAGAAAACTTTTTAGAATTAGGATTAAATTTGGTGGACTTCCTGTTGTATACAGAAAAATTAAATACATGGCTTACATTTTAATTAAAATACATTATTGGAGTGTACTTAATGTAATGTTTATTTAATACTTTATGGATATTAAACAATATTATGTAACTGGATAATGTTAATTAGAAAAATCATTCTTGCTGAATGTAGCCGAAATGTACATTCGAGATATTTAAAAGTTATTTGTGGGCAAGAGATCTATAATTTACTGGATATTAGCAAAGATATCTTCATTTATGCAATCTATTTTGTTTCTTAATTGTTGTTATATTCGGTCACATGCAGCATGACAAAGACGATGAAGTTGAAGGAATAACAAGAAGATGACTGAGAGGAAGAATTCGAGGGTGCACTGAATTGATTATCCAAACTGGAACTACAAACTTCAGGGCTCAAGAAAGGAAAGGAGTATCAGCAATCAAGTAGATCGCATTTCAGTTCCAATGGTCCACGTTTTCATGGAAAGGGGAAACTTACAAATCCATTTTATAGAAACACGCATATACAATATTGTTTAAATTGATAAATGAGTTCTGTTCAAAGTTTGGAGCTACTTATTGGTTTCACAATGTCCGTCTGTCCGTCCGTCCGTCTCCTTCATAATTTCCGCATTTTTTGAGGTAGTAGTTGAAATTCGGAATGTAGCTTACTATGGGCATGTGCACCTTCAGTAGTTAGTTTGGTTTTGATTAGCCCATTGGGGTGGGAGTTTCGGTGGTGGAAATTAGAGGTTACCAAAAGGTCTACGTGTATTTATTCTTATAAAGGAGTGAAATTCGGTATTCAGATTCCTCTAAGTAAGATCTCCATTACTATGAAGTTTGGGCCAGATTGTCCCAATGGGGTCGGAGTTGTAAGGGTGGCAGTTACTTGGTCTTTAGTATTATGGTAACACGTGGCATGTAATATATCATTTGATCGGAAATGATGAGAAACGAAAGAACATAGAGCTCTTTTACACTTTCTAAATAATACGTTTTAAATCAATTTTTCGATTTAAAAAATTGGGGAGGGGAGGTTAAAAAATGAGATAAAAGGGTAAAAATAGATGATTTCAGGGCTTCCGCTACTTTCCTATACCTTCCTCGTGAGGATTAATTTCTTGTTACGATGCTATCTATGGTTCTTAGCTATTCCGAAAGCGAGAAACCTTTTCTTTTTCTCACATTTATTATAATATCCAAGCATTATCTATTGGCGAGCAAAAAAGAAATCGACTTGGCCTATAATTCTTACCATTGTAGTTTCTATTCCAATTTAGCTGAACAATGTTTGGTTTTATTTGAAAGATTAATTCTACAGCTGTAAACAGATCCCGAAATATTTACTTTTTACTAAGAAAGGACATACACATAGTTGTAAGAGCACTTTTTTCTTTTGCGCACAAGCATACATTGGAAGCGATAGCGTTGCTTTCAGGTGAAGTGGATTCGTGCGTATTGTTGAGTAGTGAAGAAAGAAGTTGTGAGCGAAATAATACACATATACACAGCTTTAACAATGGAATCTTTGTATTGGTATATGTGTTCAAATTTTTTCGTTTTTTCGGTTTATTTTGAAAGAACAAAATTTAGCATTTTCTTATTCTGCAAGCATCAATAGTAGCTTTAGATGAGTAATATATTTCAATTTGGAGATCTGTGAGATACATGTTGTGTAATTAAATTTGAGAAAAACTTTATTTTTTACCAAGTGCAAAACTGTACACCGAGTGGATTTTTGTTTGTTTTTTTCTATTTTGCTTTTTGCCAGTGCAGGTAAAATATGGTAAATATAAAATAATAAAATTGTGCGTAAACATTTTTGGAAATAAACTCTTACATCCTTAAAATTACGAGAATTTTCTTTACGGAAAACTTTGCACCTTTATCGATGCAGTAAACAGTTAGGAAGAATTGCTTACATCAGTAATATTCATCGAGTAACAGTGCTAATGGATTCTAGACAAATTGTTTCACCGTGTAAATCAGCTAGCTATATAATGACATAATATGCTTTCCACTAATTCCTGAATATTTTGTGAAATTACAGCGAATTACAAGTTAGATTCATTGCTGTGAATATGAAAATCTAATTAATTTTTAAATATTTAATGTTAATCGATAGGATATGTAATGACCACATGTTTTATCTTGATTCGTGCATTTAAGGGTATTAGCAGTTTTCTTAATGTGGACGTTATTTTATTTGTTTCTATTGTGATAGCTAAGAAATGGGTATCTTCACAAGCTATGTGTATCTATAAATGCTATTTCAGTTTGGTTGAGAATATATGAAAGAATTTTTGAAGATTCAAGAGCAGATTAGTGTTCCTTGGAAAGTAGGTTAAGTAAATGTGGTTTTTTTTATATATTTTTTTTAAGAGGAATATTTCCGGAATAACTTTTTTCCATTAAGCGACGATCACCTACATTATATTATCAAAGAATTGAAATTATTTGATTGATGTAATAATATCTTTTTTTCACCGAATATCTCAATTATTGAATTAATTATATACTGCACATTATACAGTTCAAATGCATATCAACTAGAGATGACTAGTTAATTTTTGGCTAAAATAGTATATTTCATTTATTTAGATACGAAATAATTTATATTTTATATAATTTGTATACATTTATATGAAGTCGTTGCCTCATTCTGTGGCCGGCGTAAAGTGTCCAAAAGAAAAAAAGGGAATTCTGGACTTATTAGTTTAACGTATGACTAAATTTTAGAATAAAAGGCACCGTTTGAAAGTGAAACTGCCTGTTTGGAATTGTTATTTCATTGTGCATAACGGTGTGAATTAGGAAGTGGTGTTTCTAAACTAAGAGCATAATTAAAAATTTCTTCTTATTCTGCATATCTTATTTCATTAGGTACTTATAGAGTGTAAAAGAAATATTATTGCTGCTGTTATAAATTTTGCCATATCATTTATCTTGAATTTTCCTCTATTAATTACGCTTTACTTATACAGGCCAATTGGTCCTAAATGGAAAGAAAAAAAATCGACTGTGCATTTCCAACTAATGGCTTAATTAACCGCGAGCTTTTCGCTTGACACTTCTTCATGATTCCGTTGAGTCATTATAAGGAAAAAAAATCTCTTTAATTTTTTATGCTTTCTTCCTTTCTTATTACACTCTTTATCATCTCATGAAAGCATCGTCTGGAAATTTCGCCAATGTGTTCATCTTCACGGAATGCATGACGGTCGAGTGCGTGAGCCGACTCCGTAAAGGGCGGAACTTCGTAGCCAATTCTTGCTCACTTTGCTTGTCAACAAGGAGAGAGAGAGAGAGAGAGAGGAAACGGCGTTGCCGGAAATGAATACACGAGAGAGAGAAAGATAGAGACATATACGCATGCGCTGTTGGTTTCTGTCGAGGAACTGAACGCCAACTTTATCTCGCATTTCGCTAACAAGAGTATCGAGCGCGAAGAGCGTCGCGTTGTATCCGATCCAGCAAAGTGAACAGCTAAGTAGCCGTGGAGAGGAAAACTCGGATGACTTGGGAAAAGATTTCTGACCCAGATTCTCTCGTTTGTTGCCGCGTTGCAGCATCCATCCGCACCCTTTGCACCAACATCTCGAGAGGGTTTTATCTCCCGTCGCTCCGAATCTTATCTTAGAGCCTATGAGTTCTTTCTGATGTGTGGAAACGCCTCGAAAAATTCCCATTTTCTTCATTTTAGCTCCAAGCTGAGAACTTAAAGGAGGCACCAGAATCATCATTATTTCGGTATAGATGATACGAAGTGTTCTTCCGAGAAACATAATCTTTAATTATACCAGTGCGGATTTTTAATCTCAAAGAAATATTTTTTATGATATCTGCTTGTATATGTCAATGTTTTCCTGTGCCAGTTATTTGATCAAGAGATTTATTTATTAATAATCTGCACTCTTTGAACATAGAAAAATTTATTATCGGTGGAAAGTGACCTTTACAGGCAGTGAAGTTTTGTACCTCGAATATACCGTTGTAACGAATATTTCCGTGTTCGTTTTCCTTTAAGTAACTCTCTAAGCAAATGTAACGGCATTGGAATGAAAAGATGATTCAAAACATCTGAAACATCTGAACTCAAGGGGAAATGTTTTTAAAGCTTAAACACTAATGTCGTTAGACTAAATCTTCGCATCATAAAAAATTGTTTTCCAATTAAATAGAATGCAAACAGACGAGTGGTTTCTTAATTCCCCTACTAAATCGTTAAGGTCGCGCGCCTTATCTCGAAGAACGTTCCTTCCGTTATCTTTCGATTGACTGCTTCAACCCTTTTGCCACCATTAGTTCCGGTTCAGGACGACTATTGCGCCCATATGTTCGGGACCATTAGAAACTGCAAAAGGGCACCTGGGACCAAGGTCAAGCAGCCTCAGTGAGATCGGTCAGGCACCATCCTAAGCTACGGCGGCAAAAGGGGACGAATTCAAAAGTTCTGTTTTCCCCCCTCGCGGAATTTCTAAATCATAACTCCCAACCGCCCACTCCATTAAGCATTTCGAGCAAAGAGGAGAACGGGGAAGGAGGCTGTCTAGACAATTTCTAGAGCTTAAATCCGAGAAATAAAAAGCAAATAAAAGTTCTCCAAGTTGTTCCTCCGTGTTACAAAAGCAATAAACGTAAAACCTTGACTACAACTAGTCCTTTTCCGTTTCTTGTAAACCTTGAAGAAGCTGCTTATTCCAACAGATGCTTTTCGGGGAAGTCTCTCCATCGTCGCACAAACACACACCATTCGAAAGATTAAAAAAAGAAAGAAAAGCTTTTTTTATTATTATTATTATTCTTATTCTAATTTTCTTACTTTTTTTCCTCTACCGAAAGGGAAAGTGGTCCTAAATTGTTTTAATTTAAAAGAAATTGTTTCACTTACAAGCTGACGAAATTTGTAATCATACTTCCTACACAGAAGGTTATATTCTAATGTGAAGGATGGTACAGAATAGAACTATAATTTTCATATCTTTCAAACTAATTATCTGATTGTGCTCAGTTCTACAAAGATAGCTTAACAATCTGAGTTCAGGACATTTTTATTATGGCAATAATCTTAAGGATCATTAAAGATGATTTTGAGCTTAAAAATTATGATGACGTATAAAAAAATAAAGAAATACGTAAAAAAATGTTGATATTTATTATTTCAGGGGAAAAAATGCTAATTCGGCGCTAATTTGCTGTTGTTTTGTTTATCCTTTTACAGTCGATGGTTAAATAAGTCAGATTCACGCAATCGTTTTCTCACGGTACAAGAATTATCACGAAAAAGATAAATCTGTTAGATCTTTTCAAGAGCATTTTAAAGTTCACTAAGAAATTACACAAAAAACATGTCGTAGTTTGTTTTTTTAATTTATACGTGAAAAGCTAAGAGCCGATCCAATAAGTTAATTTAGTAGAATAAAGCGCGAAAAAAGTACTTCTGTTGTTGTTTCTTTTGGGGCCATTCCACTTAATGGAATAAAAACAGCCACGTCCCCATATTGTTCCGTCTGTTGCCCTTAAAATTTCTGGAAGAAAAAGAGAAAAATTAAACTCTAATTAAATGGAAGACCTTACTTCAAAGCCGATAGTTACAAACGCCCATAACAACACTATTAACTTGTTTATTTAGTTTACAACGATTTTTTCAGTGTTGAAATAATTTATCAGGAAAGTGGCTTTTCAAGAAAGTTATAAATAAAATGTTCATTATATTGGATCCTTTATTATCGATGAATAAATGAGTTTTTTGAAAAAAGTAATTGGTGTATACGAAGATAGCATTCAAAACTAATTGTACTTGGTTAAGTATCAAGAAAGAGTGAAAGTATATTCAAAAATGGAAATTGCAGAATTTTTAAGGAAGATTTGCATCAAAAAAAAAAGTTGTTGAAAATGTACTTATTTCTACAGTTTTTTAAATACAGTAAAAGGAGCTAGGCTGAAATGATTTTAGGAGATCTTGAAGATTAACCTTGTATTCCCGGTAACATATCAACTTTAGCATTAGAGAAATTCTTTACCCTATAATTTGTATGGTGAAGGACTAACTATAATGTCACTAGGAAGAAAATTGGTAATGCGATTGAGCAACTAATGTAAAAACATTTACATTAAAAGAGAGAAGTTTTCATAATTGTAACTTTCCAACACGATCGGCAAGCTGTCGCCTTCTGAACGAAAAGAAAAAATAGTCATTTTCAATGCGTAATCATAGGGTTCATTTATTTATTTTTTTAATATCATCTAATAGCAAATTTTTGCTTTCTTCTGAATTTATTTTATTTGTTTTATTCATAATTTTTAATATATGTCGTTTAAAATTATTAAAAAACATCGTTGAAAAAGCTACAGGAAGTACTCCAAGCCATTTGAATAAAGTTCAGTAGAAATTGCAAGTATGCAATTTGGCTGTCATAGGAATTTTGAATTACGATACACCTTTCCCTTTCGTTTAATGAGAGTCTGGTTCAAGTAAAGTTTAAAATGTAATTATTAAAATACAGAGATGAAAAAAAGTGTGTCAAATTTTTAAAAAATTTTTTATTCAGGCTATGTAGTCTTATAAACAAATAAATAAGCAAATGCATAATATAAACGCATAATTTGAATGATATAAAGAAATTTGTTGCACTCAAATAGGTCATAGAATTTTTTTTCTTCCACTAGCAAAATTTTTTCATGAATAATTTCTTCTATAGCAAGTGTCGTCTAAGAAGGATGCCGAGCTTCGAAGTCTAATATATGCTAATATATGAATTTACACATGCACACATTCAATTCCTCTAACCTGAGTGATAGAATTCATGGAGACAGTAGTTTTTATACTCTATTGAACATTATATATCCACTACATTACTTTAACTACTAGAGGATGTAATGAATGCCCTCTTTTTTAATTTTCAAAGGAGATTCATGAATTCATTTATTTTTAACAATGTTACATTCAAATTGTATTTTTCATTTTCCTTCGTTGTAAAAAAGAAAAAGAAAAAAATTGATATATTAAAAAATTAAACGATTTTATGCTCATGCATTCAATTTCACCCGCTGAAAAAGTCATCTGTTTGTGGCTATCACTTGCTACAAGTTAACATCCCATCTGTTTCGTGGTCCCTGTTTCGTAAATGCTGCTTCAATGGCTTATGAAATTTTTGCGGAGTTTCCTTTACAATCTAAACAGAAAAAATTAAATTATTATTAATTTATTAATATTATGAGCTCTAAATATTTATTTATTTATTTATTCATTTATTTGAAATACGCTATAACAAACCAAAAAGAAACGAACCCAGGAATATAGCTGTAAGTAAAACATTCACACAAAAGCAAAAAAATATATGACTGTCAAAATGGCGATTAGAACATTTCAAATAATTTTGTTGGTCAATCAAGTAATTTTTTAACTCTTCTGTTAAAACAGTTTACATACATTAATACACGTGAGCTTAGAACACATAAAAATCTGAGATCTTAAGATTTAGTCTGACAGAGAAAAGGGAAATCTTACCTTACAGAAATTAGTGATCATGAAAGGTAATTAAATCTCCTAGATGTACGATAACATACTTATACACAAAACCAGTCGTAAATTACGTGATATGAATGATGACGATTACCGTAACGCATTTGCGATTTCAGTAACTAAACAAATCTTAATAATCGTAATAAGTCTGGAATTATTATTATTATTATTATTATTATTATTATTATTATTATTATTATTATTATTTTTTTTTTTTTTTTACGCAAAATACCAATATGTACATAGTTACTAAATTTGAAAGCAGTACGCAAAATATCATTATACACAACTTGAAGCCGACTAATAGCGTGCTTATCACCAAAAGCAGCCTATGAAACCACACTTAGCACGTTACCAAAAATAACCTTAAGGAGTTCATTACGAGTATGAACATTTAAATAGCAAAATTAATCTATAAACGTTCCCACATAACAAATTTAAATATTTTAATCCCTTTAAAATTATAAGGATTTTTAAATTCGTCATAGTGAAAAAAGACCGAAAAGAGCCGAAGTTTATTTTTGCGACATACCTTTAAATTTTGCGGTAAATTTATCTGTTATAAGTATTATTTTGAATGACCCTTCAATGTCGCACGTTTAGTTACCGAACTCGTAGATTTTCAAATATTAATGTTTTCTTAGCTAGTTGTAAATTTATCTTCTATTGTACATTTCACTCTTTAGAATCCCCTCCCTTACCCCCAAGATAATTATAGCAGCGGGAGAATGATCATTAATCAAAGACTCGAGGCGTTGACTCGAAGAACGTCGTCCTTAAAATTGACTGCGGAGGACGATCAAGTTTATCATCGAGTTCCTGAAAATGTCAAAATAATTGCCTACAGTTAAAAAAATATTAGAAAAAATGCTCTTTTTTTTTCTTTTCCTTTTCCGTGATTGTCACAAAACGAAAGTAGTTTTCTTTAAGGTCTACCGGTGAATTCCGATGAGCACCTGATGCGTTTATCATGGGCGGCACTATGAGCTCCACCCCCGCACGTGACGTCATCGACGGCAGGGTCGTGCCTCCCACAATGCACCGTCTTCTCGTCATTTATTCAGGAAGTGTAATCAAAGTCTGCGGCCGGACCTCGGATAAATTACCGTGTCAGTGGGAAGGTTGGGTCTGAGTGAGAGAAGGAGGCGAGGGAGGTCAAAGTTCAAGGCGCCGATGCACTCAACGGATTGAGAGGTGGAGAGACTTGACAGTTCACTTATGGTGGTGATCGAGACAGACGAAGGAAAAAAAAAATCATGATCTATCCCACAATCCATTTTTCTAACCGATCAGTCACTCGGGAAGAAAAGGGGAACGAAGAAAAAACTGGAAAGGAAAAAAGTTAAAATCTTTGAAGGAAAATACATTTCAAAACAAAAACAAACTACATGAGAAAATACTGTGCAAGTAAATAATAAAGGACTCAGGAAAAAAAATATGTAGAGGAAGCGATTTGTACAAATTCCAGTTAAGGAGATGTTTTGGAAAATATGAAAAGTGATTAATATTTCAAGACGTCAAAATTTTCCAAAATCCATATTTCTTAGAAACCAAGATTTTAAAAACACCATAACAGTGAAGTATCTAAAATTTTCATTTAATCATAAATAACCAATTTATATTTTCTTGTTGTTTTCATATAAACTCGCGTTTGAAACTGCTTATAAGAATACGTCTGCGATAAAATTTTATGATCATATTATTCCTGATTAAGGAAAATATTCAGGATTTTTTTTTACCGTAAATTTAATTTTTTCTTCCTGTTTTAAAGAAGAAAAATCAGGCTTTCATTAAATTGATATTAAAAAAGAAGAACAGCCATTAAAATATCATCAATCACGGCACCATTTCATCCTTTAATCATTTCATTCAAATTACTAAAGGTGACGGTGCATAAGGATATCGGAGGATCTAATCATTTATTAATGATATGTAAGTATACACGTGGATCTCCTGAAAAATCAGACGTGTTGGTTGGCATTTATATTGGCAGCTGTAATTGACCTTTATTATTGGGTCTCGTGCCCCTTAAGTGAAACTTTTTCCACAACACCAGTTATGAACGATAGAGATCGGTGGAGAAGGCGAGGGTGGCGGGCAGATGGGGGTCAAGTTCGGCTCTTGAATCCGGGGTCACAAGGTAACCCTCTCCAAATCAAGATAGTCAACAGACGAACTGACTCAAACATTGGCAAAATAAAAGCGTGAAGAAAGAATTCGTGAAGTTAGTAAATATCGAGTCATTCAAAAAGCATTGATAAATGTTAAGGGCAAACGCACATAAGGATTTGGGTCATTTGCCTCTTCTTCGTTTTACTGGTTTACAAAAGAAAATTTTTAGAATGAATTAAACGCAATGAAATTTTACTTCCTTGATGTTGTATGAATTGAAAGGCAAAATATTTTTTTTGTAAAATATTAGTAGTAAAGTAGGATTTCTGTATGACATTTCCTTCAAGCGAATAAAATCACTTTTAGATTGAATAACACTTACAAACTTGAATGTAATATCGCATCAATAATAATATTTTTAAACAATTCTAATAGTCATACATGACCACATAGGAAGTACATTTACACATTTCTAGATAATCAAGATAATAAGTGAATATAAAAATGTGAGTATTTCCTTGCATGTTCCAAATAAAATAGAGCCAACAGTTAACATAAATTCTTTTAATTTTGAAAAATCCTATTTTACAGTTATGGGTCGATATTAATATTACTTTGTTAACACTAAGAGCAAATATACATTTATTCGTAAATTCTTCAAGGAATAGGCACCTCTGAGTAATCTGTTAACTTCAGAATTATATGAGAACCAACTTTAAGACTACTATTTTGGATAACGAAATTTTCGTCGCATATTTTTCCGTGATTTACAGTGGTAGAAAATTATAATAATTTTTTTATGTTTTTGAATTTCATCGATTTCTTATCCATTTAAAAAAAATTATTTTTTAACTTCGTGAGTGATTTCGTTCACGCTTTGTGGATTATCTGAACAAAACCTGAGTAAACAAATAAATTAAACCTCTCGAAACCATAAATTACTGCGCCGTATAATAAATAATAATGTTCCCATGATGAGACTTTTTGTTTTTATTATCGCCTCTCCTTGCGTTTCGTGTGGGACAGATCAAATGACTCGTATTAAAAACAACCACCGTTCCTTCTTTACTGTGTAACATTTTTTAGGAACGGTCTTAAAACGGATTCGACGTTTACTCTCGAATCGCTTTAAATCATCATCATCATCATCATCATCATCATCATCATCAGCCTTGCGAGGCATTAACGGGCGCTTCAGCGAGTGAGTGGATGCATCCAGCAATGGGAACCAGGCCACAGGGTTAATACTCGGAGAAAACGTCATCGGTTACACTCCCGCCTTCCTTCCTTCCTTCATTCTCTCCACGTTATTTACATTTCGCAATGAGTAATTGATTGGAAATTTAAAATGTATTTTGAATAAATTAAAACAGAAAAAACCTAAGGAGGAAAATAAAAAAATATGGTTAAAATTCATTCGGAATGAAATGCATCTGTTTCATCCAATCGAATGCACAATTGTTTTTCCATTTTCCGTCAAACTCGGGACAAATCATTTTGCAAAATGGTTCCATTTTTAGCGTTTCTGCCTCGCACACCGATCCGTTCTTTTTTTAATTTCTATATTGTTCGTTTTTTGTTTTTAGTTTTTTTTCCTTTTTAAATTTTCCTCGACGTCACGAATTGCCATTAAATTTTACGATTGAGGAAGGAGGAGGAGGAGAGGGAGATAGATAGTTCAATGTCTGGTCGCAAGTGACGTCAGAGAGAACAACCGCAATTGATTTAACATTGAACAGCATTTTGCACTTGCTGGCTTCAATGAGTTCTGCCCAACTGTTAAACATGCATTGAGTTGTACTTATTGACTTTGTGGCTTCTATGCGTTAAGTGAATAATTAATCGGGGTGTTATATTACTAGAGGAGAAGCCGTTAAGTTAATAACTTCCGACCTCTGAATTTCCGATCCCTGAACGCGACTTTATATAACCACAGCAGTTTAAAAAGGTCGTTAAACTAAGCTCTCCATTTTCACCAATTAAATATGACTAAATGTTAATTGCTGGAAATAGCTCTGATGTGGAAAAATTTTTCAAAATCAATATAATTTTAAACCAGATGAGAATGCGCAAGCTATCATTACCAATACTAATTTAGAAGTTTATGAGGAATTTAAATGTGAAACTATGAATGGCTAAATGTATTCAATAGCATGTATGGGTGAGGGAATTAGATTTTGTATGAACATGTTTGAATGAGAAATAAGTCGGTTTGTTTGAATATGCACAAGTTTGTGAATATATTTGAATATGTACAAGTTTGTGAATTGGGTGAATATAATAGTGAGGTATTTAAGTGAGTGCAGGAGAATAAAGCGTGAAACCATAAAAAAGAATATTTATGCACGAATTTTATAAATTAAAAAATTCCAGGGTCCGTTCGTTTAAGTAACGAAATCACATTGAATTAGAATTTGTAATGAGATATGTCCTGTTTCTTACCATTATTGCTATATGGCTATCATTTGATGAGCTAATAAAATGTAAATCACTGCACTAAGTTTTACGTTGTTTACATATTTAAAAGCCCTCTTGAATAATGAGTGAATATCGCAGTTCATATCATCCGCTTGATATGTTATATCCCCTTAACGATTGGTCCAATTTCAAATTTATTCTTACTGTTATATATCGGCTATTATTTATTGAGAAACTGAATAGCGATTATCGATAGTTATGATTTTTCGATAGTATCCATCGAAATATTGAAATCGATACAAAAAGTTATTGATTTTATGTATACTATTAAACAGTTGTTGTTAATTTTGTTAGACTTACCATTTGCGAGATATAACATATTGCGTAAATTTTATTTTTGGCCGATTTCTCGGAAAATTCTATGTGGGGCGCAATAAAAAATGCGGAGAGACTGAAATATAAAACTCAGCAACGAACTTTAAAAACTTTAATTATTTTTGAAACTAATTTAAAAAAGCTTTAGAAATAATTTGAGGCATCAAAGCTTTGGCTTAATAAAATTATTTTTTTATCCTCTTATTATTAAGTTATTTATTAAAAAGGACGTTTTAATAATGTAATTTAAATTCCATGTCTACATGTAGAAGTGAGTATCAATTTTTTCATCATCATGTGCTTTTTCCATCTGTTTTCAATGATTTTTTTAAAAAACCTTTTTATGCTTCTTGGATAAGATCACAATAAAATTTAATTGCGGATATATGAAAATATTTTGAGACAAAAAAGTGGCATCGGTTCATTTGTGTCCATTAAAAATAATGACTCATTATCGATGTTAATGACTATTCTTGTATTACTACATTATTATTAATCGTACTGGTTCTAGTACTAGTACTAAAAGTAATATAACTAACAACACTACTAATGGTCGATCTCTAAGGACATCTAATATATTTTAGTACCAGAGGAAAGTCGTTTACGAAGGGCTTAAAAAACACGATTTTATTTATAACAAGGAAAAGGTTTATCAGCCATCCAACCGAGATTCAATCAGATCGGCGACAATGCGTCAACGTCAAGCGGACGATTTATTGCCGTTGGCCCGTTGCCCACCAGCCACATCCTCCAATCCACATTCACTTCACTTTCTACAGGCGTATCTGTCTATCTGTAGCTATATGCGTTGGTTGTTACTATTCTCATTGACTGCCTCATGTAAAGGCGACTTCGATCGTCAATTGCATCTGAGGAGAAGGAAGCAGTGGAATCCCCATCCAGTATATTTGTCGTAATGTGTCAAGTCGGGGATGGTTTACTCGATGCGAAACATCTCTCCTAATGAATGTCTGTGGCACAATTCAGTGGTAAAAGTGTTCCAGTTTTCTTTTCACTATCACAGTTGTTGCCTCTAATAAAAGAATGACTAAGGATGCACGTGCATTTCTTTTACTGAAAAAAAAAGTAAAGCTTATGAATAAAACTGCTTAAGCAGCTATGAAAAAGATGGAGGGAACTATCTTACTAAAGCATGAAAAATCTTTCTTAACAGATATGTGCATATTCTATGCTTGAAATTTATATTTCGATATCTTCTAAATTCTACCCTTTTAGTTTGCTTTATTTATATTAAAATACTATTTAAAACTTTTTTTTTCCTTTGAATTAATTTATTAACTCGCATTCACGAACTTAACACAAAGTGTTTCCAACTCAAACTTTGGGAAAGTATTTTACGTCATGAAACAAATGGTCTTTTGAACATTGACAGAAACACTTCATTTGAAATCTTATCTTTGGATTATACTCTTTGCTACAGAGTAAGAAGAAAAGGTACAAATTTTAATTCTGTATGTTCTATGATGTAAAGGAAATTTTTTTTCATTTTCCACTTGGCTTTTATCATTGGTCTTATTAATGTTAAAAATATTGGTATCGGCTCTTGTATTCTTGGATAAAGAGCCAATTTCGAATACTTACGATGGTGAAGTCACGTGTTTTCATCAAATATCTTTTCTTCACATATTCTCTTTACATATACTCTTAAATAAGAATTTCTGATCCATTATTTACATATTTTTTCACATTAAGCATAATAGAAGAAATTTCCAAGTTTTGCCCAGATTATGGTAACACTTCACTTTTTAATTCATAAAACCGGAATGCTTGAACTACAATAATAAATAAAACAATTGCTGTTTCTAGTTATAAACAAGTAATACTGCAGACACTTTATTGCATATTCTTTTCAAAGTGCGTTGATTTAGTTATTACAAGATGATATCGCGGTGTAATAATAAAAGCTTAGATTTCATTACTTACAAAATCTTATTGGTGTGCACCATATAATGCATAAAACAATATTTTCTGGAAGAACTGCAACATAATCATCCGGTAAATTTTACTTACTCCATTGAAAATGTGTAAAGTTAATCATATTTATATATGTACAGGGTGGTTATAATTAAAGTAATTAAATTTAGACCCTTCGAGCCGCCGTTCTGGTAATCAGATTTTGACGAAACTTGAGATATATGTTATACAGACCATGGGGAAGAGAATTTTGCAATAAAAAAATCAGTTCACATTTTGATGGCTACGTCAAAATATGACGCTGTTCATGTAAGAAACTATCTGAGAATTTTTACTCAGAGACGTTATGCAAATGAGATGTAAAATTAGAAAAGCTTTAAAATGACAGTGAAATTAAATGTAAAGTCATTCTTCACGATGGCATTAGCTAAAAAGGATCGAGCTTTATTGGTGAAGTTGTTTTACCAGAACTGCAATAATGCTTCTGCTGCACTAAGAGAATATCGACGTTTGAAAAACTTGCGAAATGGGCCTATGTCCATTAATGGTTTAAAAAAGATGATTAAGAAATTTGAAGAAACTAGTGAGTTGTGTGTGTTGCCAGGGAGAGGGCGGAAACGAATTGCAAATGAGACTGTGGAAGTCGTTGCTGCTGCTGTAGTGGAGAGTGCTTCAAGCTCCCAATATTCTTCAGCAAGTGCTCGAGCCGTATCACGTGATTTGTCTATTCCGTGGTCTACGGTACAATATTCTTTGCGTTCCATTTTAAAGTGGTATCCATACAAGATCCAGGTGATTCAAAAGTTGCTTCATGAAGATCCGGAAAAACGCACTGATTTTGCTTGCCAGTTTCTGGCTAGAATAGCCGTCGATAATGCATGGCCATTGAACATTTTGTGGTCAGATGAAGCGCATTTCACACTAGACGGAGCAGTGAATGCTCAAAACTGTCGCATCTGAAAAGCCGATGGTTGTGCATGAAAAGCTTTTGTACTCTGATTACGTGACTGTATGGTGCGGATTCACTTCACATTTCATTCTTGGCCCCATTTTCTTTGAAGAGAACACTCCTCAAGGCATTAAAAGATGTTCAATCACTGGTGCTCGTTACTGCGAACGTCTGCAGCAGAAAGTCATTCCTGCTGTACAAGAAAGACAATGTTTAGACACTACTGTCTTTATGCAAGATGGTGCAACACCCCACAGTGCACGACAAGTGAAGGAACTGCTTCAAGCTCATAGATGATCGGGTGATTTCGAGAACTTTTCCAACTGCATGGCCTCCTCGTTCACCGGACTTAAACCCTTGTGACTTCTGGTTGTGGGGATATTTGAAAGATAATGTCTATGGAGGAAGAATACGGACTGTCCCTGAATTGAAAGCAAGCTCGAGCCGGCTGCTCTCCTCCCTAGATTTCTTTTTATCTTTAAGCACGGGTACCTATCCCGATGACCGCGTCGTTCTGGCCATGCACACGCAACTTCGCAACGTCCTGCGAAAGCGTGCGGGGACGGCTGCCAGTTTTCCCATAGCGTGAGTGTTCCGCCATATCACTGCGATTCCTCAGGAAACCCTTCGCTCTACTGTGGAACATGCAATAATGCGCTTTGAACATGTCATTGACACAAACGGAATGCACATTGAACAAATGCTCTGATTTTAAAAATTTCTCTGCTTCTAACTTGTTTTTGTTATTATTCATGCACCATATTTTGACGTAGCGGTCAAAATGTAAACAAATATTTTTATTGCAAATTTCTCTTCCACATGGTCTGTATAACATGTACCTCAAGTTTCGTCAAAATTTGATTACCAGAACGGCCGCTAGAAGGGTCTAAATGGTGTCACTTTAATTATAACCACCCTGTAGATATGGGTTATTTTTGGCCCTGTAGCTAGTCATTTTATACATGATGGCAGTGCAAATTCAGATGTTTCTTAATCTCTGATGTTGTTTATTGCAGACTTCTCTATTGCATGAGATGTGGGGTTCCTTACTACAATTAAGGAATGCTCAAAAACGAACTGTTCTGGTTGTCCGATCGGGACCAAACTTGATAAAGGGAGGGGAGGGCAGAAGGTTTTCCCAATACCATCCCAATAACAAGTAAAAAAAATAATAAAGATGGCAGCACCGAATGAGAACTTGAGGTGTAGGCTACCTGGAGTACCATCCAGCTTTTGTGGATGGCTTAAAGAACGTTCAGTGAGCTATATGGTCCCCCCGCACAGCAATCGACCGCTAAAATATTCAGTAAGACATGATCACAAGATATTCAGTAAGATATATATTATAAAATCACAAGGATGCCAGTATAACGTCCAGACATTACCAAATATATCTGACAGATCCTTGGATTGCAAATATCCTCAAAGAAATAAGGACCTGCGCAACGTGCTGGCATACTTGGGGAATTTGCATCCCAGTTTTCAACCAACACTCGTGTAGCATTCTTGGTAGTGGAATCCGTCCAGCAACACAATTCCCCAAAGCGCCTCATGCATGTTCAATTGGAATAAGGTCTGGGAAACCTGCAGACTACTCCAAACGATGGATGACTTCATATTGCAGCTACTCGTCCATCAAACGAGCCCTATGCGGAAGATGTCGTCCACGTATAGAAATTCTGAACTAGCAGCACTCCTGAAAAGTCGTACATATTGGTGTAGGACATTGTCCTAGTGCACCTGGCAGTTACGGATCCTCTATCGAAGACGTTGAGTTTGCATCGCTCACACCTCACACAGCACCTAGGTCTCGTTCGACGATGTTGTCAGGATTGGCCCTGTTGCTAGGCTCCGTTCAGACGTGGGTCCGTAGTGACTCACACTCCAAACAGTATCGGAACTCATCGGAAAAAATTACTTAGCTCAATTATGCCTCTGTCCGTGATGCAAGTTCGGTGCACCACAAGCATTCCCTCTGATGGACTTGGCTCAAGAGGATGCATCCAGACTAACTCTATGGAATCGCCCGTACGCTGTTTGTCTTGATACTGTTGTCTGTGTTGCTGACGCGAACTCCCTGGCAAGGTTACTTGCCTTGCTTCGTCGGAGCTGTCTGGCCGTTAGCGCCAAGTCTTGCTGGGACGTGTTGATACATGGACGTCTTCTGCTATAGCGTCAGGCAGTATTTCAATTCTGCTGGAAACATCTCCATAGGCGTATGATGACGCTGGTTGACATGTTCAGCGCATGGGAAGCTTCTACCTGTGTCTAGCCTGTCTCTAGACGCCCTCTTGTTTATAGGTCCAAATGGAAATGATGGGCCATGGCTAACAATTAATATACGATTAGTGACGCAGAGTTTCACTGAGGTCGTCTTATCCCGACCTGCCAGTACACAAGTATTTTTTAATCATTCTGACAAGGGTTTTGCCATTTTTATTTTTGGTTTTGCGATGTATTGGGAAGACCTTATCAAGTTTGGTCCCGATCGGGCAACCTGAACAGTTTATTCTTGGAAATCTCTTAATATAAGGATACAAGTGTAGGTACATACGTGTCTATTAGATTTATGAGTTGTAGCTTCAAAATTCCTAGAATTGGCGTCTACTGTTTGAAATGGCAATTGTAATAGAAAATATGGCGCTGTATAATGTTAGCATCCATGATATTGCAGTTTGGCTGATATCACTTTCTCGTTTCCTCTACAACTGTAGCAAAAACTTCCCATTTAAAATGTCCGTCATTTTGTTTTTTGCTTCAGAAATCGCCGTCAGAGATGTTAAGTTGCTTAAGAAAGCATACGGTGACATGGCAATGGAAAAAATCGCAAGTTTATGAATGGAACAGGCGGTTTCTGTGGAGATCATCTTATAATTAGTTTATGATGCACATAGCGACGAAGCAGCTAAAAGAGGTTTGCAGGGTGGGTTCCAGGAAATTATCAAAAAATTTATGAATGTGGAAAATTGTGTAACTGCCGAGAGAATTATTTAAGAGAAATTTTGTGTAAAGTTGATGGATAAGTCTTATCAATTTCCCTATTTTTTATGAATTATTTCTTAGATTTTAATGTAAATCTTGGGGAGAAAAATATTTTATTTTCACATCTTAATATAGTTTTTTTCTTGGAAACATTGTCGCAAAATTGGTCATACTTTTTTGAACTGAAACATAGCAATATAGTAATATGTTCTTAGGAGACTATAAATAGATAACATGTCCCATTTATTTTCTGTTTCCAATGAAGTCGTTTTGATATATGGTTCTTTGAAATATTACCAAGAAATTTCCCAACAATTGCCATTCTTTTGTTTTTAATCACTTATTCTGTTTTGTGTGAATGTTGAACATTTCATAGAGATGCTAAATAAGAGATTTTTAAAGTATCTGTTAAATCGTATTTAAAAATTAAAAAAAAATTACATTGAGCACTAAAGTATTGTTTATAAACTTCTCCAATATAATGTCTCTCATGCTACCTTTAAAAAAGGTCAAGAAAAATTGAATCTTTTAATCTGATTCTACAGATATTTTAAAACCAACGCTATTGTGTATAAGCAAATTTTTTTATGATTTCGTTCTAAATTGTAAGCGTAAGCATTAAAACTAGTTTCCTAATTAAGTAATTAACTACGTAATTAATTAGTTTATTAACTAAATTAAATTATTATTGTTGTTGTTATACTTCATATCTACAGATTGAACACTTGATACGTAAGGCAATTTGATCTTAAGACATTCTTTTTATTACTTGATAAAAACTTGTTAATGCCTTTTATTCGTGTTTGATTATTGCGATCCATTCTCAAATAATTATATTATTACTATTATTATTATTATTGCTACTTCCCATAACAAAATAAATAATAATTCCAGAGATTATAATGACTTCAGCGTTAATTGAAAAATGAGTTTTTTTCACTTTGCAAATTGAATGGAGATAAAATGAGTTCAGTCGAATTTGATGCACGTAACTGATGGGTTTCAAAACTTTTTTAAAACTACACGTTAATAGTCTGAGCTAATTATAACTGGAGTTGTTCCATTTTATTTGGAAAGCAAAGGATTTGCTAATAATTATTAAAGTTCAGCTGTTGTATAAAGTTACATTAAAAGTTCATTACATCATTAAGCATTGTTCTGCATTTCAATTTTTCTGACTGTAGTTACCATTAACAGTATTATCGACCGTTTTTAGTTGGATGGAAGCTTTAAATAAATTTTATTTGAACCGATGGGTATCACTTTTTGTGATTCATATCGGCGCTATAATGAATTTAACCCAAAATTAGAATATCAACGGTCTCCGAGAACTGCAGTTTAAAGTTCAAATGCCACATTTTGGAAACGATAAACTTTTTTTTTTTAAAATCCCAGTCGAGAGTGCAAAATTATTCGTGGAGTGAAGACTTGTTTTGTACAATCAAGTGCAATGCAGGGACTTTAGAGATTTTCAAATAAATAGATTTTCCCAGAAATTTTAAGAAAATGTACCGTTGACATTTATATGATCTTTTTTTTTTTTTTGAAATTTTACTTTGTTTTCACATGAATTAAAAGAAAACCTTCGAATTATCAGAAAGATTAGAAAGAAATTAAAAAATCTAAGATAATTATCAACGATGATCCCTCTGTGGATGAATTTGTTACCTAAAGAACAGGAAGCGGTTCCTCGATTTCGAATGTAATCTTCCATAATACAGTTAGGTGCAAATTTGTTCGAATGTTGCAGTCAAAATGATTTCTCAGCTACGCAGTGCTAAGCAAAGTATCTAAAGTGAAAACTGAAACGAATATTGTTTTCTCCTGGTCGAGCACTATAACATATCTTAATTTCACGTCGTTAACTCAAAAATTAAAATTGATATACGAAAAAGAGGAAGACAACACCGCCGTTCGAACAGTTATGCACCACCCTTGAAAAAAAAAACGTAACCGTCTATTTTTTCAGAATTCATTGTATAATTTCATTCCTGTCATACCTCTCATGATGGAAATATAAATTTTAGTGACACTCGAAAGCTTGATTGTGAGCTTGATTTATTAAAGTTCTAAGTCCATCTGTTTACCCAGCAAAATGAAGAAAGTATCGAAAATTGTTAGACAGGACATTGAAGCTTGCTTATCAGCAGGTGCCAGGTATTCTCAGACTGCTGCTAAACATCACGTATCGAGAACGAACACTTGCCCGCTCTTCAAGCAAATAAAAGCGGACGAAAGAAGACCATATTGCTCTATGCATCGTGATGCGACATATTGCAAGTGGTGAAATAAATTCGGCTAAGGATGCTGCAAATCACCTAGTGAACGAAAATGGAGAAAACCATCGCAATGAACCATGGCAAGAGCATTGAAGAGAGCAGGAATGAAAGCTGTTGTTAAAAAGAAGAAACCATACATGTCTTCTCAACACAAGAAAGCCAGATTGCAGTTTGCCAGAAGACATGAACATTGGACTGTTAGTGACTGGTCCGACGAAACAAAAATCAAACAATTCGCAAACGATAGACGTATGTGTACTTGGAAACGTCAGGGGAGACAACTTTGTCCAAATGAGGTGTCTCCGACGATCAAATTCGGAGGTGGAGGAATCATGTTATGGCATGACAATATTCGGACCGGGTTATTGCAGCTAAGTACACGGAACTTTAACTACGGACTCTTAGGTACAAATCCTTCAGGACAACTTGGAAGATACTCTGAAATTTTTCAAGTTAAAAAAGAAAAACGTCTTATTCCAACATGACAACGCATCCGCCCACAAAGCAAAGCGCACAATACAGTGGCCGCTTGATGAGAACTTCACTGTGATGGATTACCCTGCTAATCACCAGACATCAACTCTATTGAAAACTTGTGGCGGTTGTTGAAAATCAATCTCCAGAAAAGGCAACAACGTTGCAGCGGCATGCACGATTTGTGGGAAGCAGTGCAAGAAGAATGGAATGCCCATAATCTTAAACTTTGTGAAAGTTTAATGGAATCCATGCCTAGTAAGATGAATGCGATCATTGTCGCAAAAGGGGTCCAGGTTGTATAAAACATCTCTTTAAAACGTGGTGCATAACTGTTCGAACGGTGGTGTTGTCTTCTTTTTCGTATATCAATTTTAATTTTTGAGTTATCGACGTGAAATTAAGATATGTTTTAGTGCTCGACCAGGAAAAAACAATATACGTTTCAGTTTTCATTTTAGACATTTTGCTTAGCATTGCATAGCTGAGAAATCATTTTGACTGCAACGTTCGAACAAATTTGCACCTAACTGTATTTTACTTTTTCCCTGATCGGGATAAATATTTATTAAAATTATAAAAAAAAATTCTCGTTCAAATTCTCGAATCAATATATGAGAGCTACCGTAAATTAGAAGTTTTTCGGTTATTAGATACATGCAGTAGAAGCATTTTCGATATGGTTCTTGACATCTCTGAGAGAAGAGTGGTCGAGGTCATGTTGGAACCTTTACTTCCTTTTTTCCCTTTCTTTCCCCTGTCCTTTCTTCGTCGATTTTTCTTTCGGTGTCATTTATTAAGATGACTAAGCGTCGTAATATTCAGGGGGAAAAAGCGAATGAAATGGAATGGAACGCGAAAATAGTTTGAGGATTCCAGCAATCTCCAGTTGCTGGAAATACCAAAAGCGCTTTTCCATAAACTTCACTTTGACACTGTTCAAAACGGAGGAAAGAGGGAAATATTAAATCAAATACATTAAACACGTTACGCTTTAATACGTGTTCATATAAGCAAATGTATGAATGTTTCTTTTTTTTTTTTTTTTTCATTTAATCGTACGATTGCGTGCGTACCGATTGCTTTTACATGATTGATTCTGTTCGCCTCCGTTTTTAATTGTCAAACCTTCCCTTTGATATCCATCATTATGATAAGTATTAGCAATGCTAAGCAAGCAGAAGTATTCTTTTCTAAAAAAAAAATATGAATATTTGAGAAATGGAAGTGGAAATGCTATAGAGATAATTGATATACCTTCAGATGAATATCCTAATAGGAAGTGAAAAAATAAGAGACTTTAGTGATTTGTTCTATGATTTCTCTTCACTTATCACATTTTATTGTTAGGTTAGGGTTTTTTATTTCTCCTTCCTGTTGATCGAAGATTCCGCCGTCAAGGAGTAAGTTTAATCTAGGATTGTCCTTCAGGTAAATCGGAAGATGGAAATTAGAAAGAAAAAAAAACCCAGTGCCCTCGAAATCTTAGTCGCTTCCTTTGCCGTCAACTGAACAGGAACCGAGAAACGAAGACTTTTTACACACTGTTGAGAAAAGTGGCTTTCGTGAGATTTATAAGGCGCTAGATATAAGCTGCCTTCCAGTTTCATACTTTGGAGCATGCGTAAGAGATGGTTATATCTTACTAAGTACACTTGTTATCACTTGGCTAATTTCTTGTTATTGTAATCTGGCGATTTTTTTTTTCGTGACAAAACCCCCAGAGTAAAAGCACAACGCCTCACCCTAACCCGGCTATGAAGCCTAACCCGCAAATGAAGCCTCAACATTTATATCATTTTTAAAAAATTTTTAGATAATTTTTATCGAATTATCTAAAAAGTTACTGAAGTGTTTTTCTTATGGGGGCGGGGGTTCTTTAAAAAAAGTTTTAAGATTAATTTACTGAATTAATTTTTTTAGTTCAAGTTAATTGTTTTTATTACGGGAGTTATTCATACATTCGGAACAGGTACAAGACCCAATAAATTCATTCGGTAAATTAATCTTAGAAACTTTTTTAAAAACATCCCCCCCCCCCCCCCAAAATAAAATTAAGGAAAAACTTTAGTAAATTTCTATTTTTAATATTTTTCAGATAATTTGATGACACTGATCTAAAATTTATTTTAAAAAATTATATAAAAATTAAGGCTTCATTTAGGGGTTATGTCCTTTATGCTTTTGTCCGGATCCCATTTAAATTATTGTTATCTATAAAGCAGTGCTTATGCAGAACGACAAAGTAAAGTTGGCGCAACTTTCACCAATAGAAATTTTGGAATAAAAAATATCGACACAGAAGAAGCTATGGACAGGAAATAAAAGTGCTAAGGAAATCTATATACAGTTTTACTTATTTTATTAAACAATTATAATTTTAAAAAATTTACTAGTCTGCAAATTTAAAAAAATTTTCGAGCCCCGACACAATTTCAGCTGATTCTTAGGTAAAATAACCTCCTGAATACGAATAAATCCATTTGTATCATTTTTCGATAGATTTAGAGGGTTCAAAAGGTTTATTTCAGCCTTTAAAATTCTTCTAAGGGCCTAGAGGGCTGAAAAGTTCTAAAACATGAACATTTATAGCAGAGGGGTACATAGGGGTAGAATTACCCCCTTTAATTTTTTTAAAAAATCATTAAAATTTGATCGATTTTCCGGTTTTTTTCGTATTTTAGAAAAAAATAGCGAAAAATAGCAAAAAAAATATAGCGAAAACATAGCGAAAAAATAGCAAAAAAAAAATGTAAAATTAATCAAATTTTAATGATTTTTTAAATAGTTAAAAGGGGTAATTCACCCCCTAACGTACCTCCCTACTATACATGGTCATTTTCTAGTACTATTCACCCTTCAAGACCCTCAAAAGAATTATAAAAGCTGATATAAACCTTTTCATCGAAATATATCGAAAAATGATAACATTGGGTTGGGGGGCATCCCCCGAAAACGGTGGGTGATGGGGAAAAACGGAGGTCATATTCGGATTCAGGAGGTTATTTCACGTAATTGACCAAATCATTTTACATAAGAATCAGCCAAAATTGAGTCGGGGCTTTTTTTCATGCCGACCAGTGTTATCAGAAGGTATGAGGAGAATAAAGAACAATAAGCGCTCTTAGCATAAACATATGTGACAATCTAGCGAAGGAGAATCTATAGATTATTATAACTGGATCTCTATATAGATAGGCTCCTATTCTAAATAAATAAGAAAAGTTGATGAGTATTTATATGTTGAGTACAGAACAATTAACCTTTAAAATATGAATCACGAGCAAAAAACCACGGTTCCAAATGTTTTATTGTGTTCTCTGAAAACATTCATCAAGTGGGAATAAAAGATAAAGAATAAATTATTTATTTCTAATTCTATTGTCTCCTTGTAAAAACGATAACTATTATTCTAAGAAATTGCGTCTGCAATCGAAGGCCCCACCCCTTCTTTATCGTGCCGTCTCAGACGTTTTGGATCCTTTTCAGAGCGAAACTTGTTGGTTGTTTTAAAAACTGCGCGGTTTGGCGCCATTGGCAGTTACTGGGTTGCTTGGTCCCCTGGAGTTTCCTTCCACCCCTGTCCAAGTAGTAATGGATCCTTCCTGAGGAATAGGGGGGAAGCTGTGGGAGAGGCAAGGCTGGCTGACTGTACGTATACGGAGAACCGTTTCACTACCGCATTCCACAATGGGAAGAACCGATTCTGGCAGCGTGGGGGGACGGTATAGGAGCGTGGCGCTGCAGTTTCCATTGGAGGAGGACAATCAATCAAGCGCCACTTTCACTCGTGTTGGAGCCTAAATGCAACCACGTGACCAATTCTTTTCAATCTTCTACTTTAGGATGACATTTAGAAAGCTCCGTCTTCTTCACCTGAGTTTTAAAAAAAGTATTACACATATATTAGCATCCCTTATTGATATGAACTTTGCCCTTTAGCCGAGGGTAATTCCCTCTTTTCCCGTAATCTTCAGCACAATAGACTATTATATTCCCATCCCTCCTACACTAAAAACACATACATACAGGTGATGTGAGAAGTGATTTGATTTTTAAATTCAACGACTTGTGGCATTTTTATTTGGCATTTTTTTTTTAAAACTTTAATTATAATTTTTAATCATTGGTCGATCCTTTTTCTGACCCCTAGATGCATTCTGGCCTCGTGCGCAGTTATATAACACCGGGAACAGGTAGGAAAAGTTAAAAAAAAAAAGTAGAAAAGCGCGGGAGCGTTCACTCGGTTCTATCACGCAGTTGTTCCATTTCGTTCCCGTTCCCAATGAATCGGAACGACAAGTGGAGGAGGTGGACGAAAAAAAGGGAAAGTGAAATAATATTGAAATTAAAATAAAAAATAAAAAAAAAAGTTGCTATGGAAAATGAAAGAGAAATCTTCTGTTAAGGGAAGAGAAAACTGCGATGAGGGTTCTCTCATGTTGCAGCATTGTCTCGAAATTCAGTATTAGAGCAAGATTAGCTATTAAAGTGTTTTTCACATCTGAATGCAGCGAACCTTAATCCCGGTGGGCACAATCGTGCGCGAATAATACACGACCCCCTTGTTACATCATAATCGTATAATTGACAGTGTATTACATGTGAAAACGATGTTTTTGAAATACTGTTATAAAATTTAAATTAAGGGCTGTCATATTAAAAAGAATCTTGCATACTTCCCGCTGAACTATTGTAAAGTTGTAAATTTCTGAAACAATATTGATCTCTGGCATTTCCTTTGTTATTTCCCTTCTCTTCAACTGAATTTAATTGTATTCAAACGACATCTGTTATTTGCAAGTCATTTTAAAATTAAACTTGATCATTACTTATTTCAAACTATTCCACTAGGAAATGTTCACTTATTTGCATTTATAAATAAGCAGTTCAATATAAACATACTATTGGCAGTATTAGAGCTGTTGACTATATTGTCCCATTGAAGGATCATAATACAGAAATAAAAATGAAGTTTAATAGCCTGTCTTTTATTTAGAAAAAAATAAATAAAAAATTATTCAATATGACATTCCTAGCATGATTATATTAATTAATCATACGATTTCATTTACAATGCTTGCGTTTGTATAGTCGTAATACCGCCAATAGTGTATGCGTGATAATGAGCATTACCTGTGAAGTATATTTAACAAAAGAAAACTGTGTCCATAAAATAACATGCTTTATACTATAAATTTTAGTCATATTGCATGAACATTCTTTAATGTTGTTTGGTATTTTAGCACTCGGACGATATCAGTTTTCTTTCGTTGTTTAGATTATAAATATTGCTGAAATGTTTATAATGTTGCGGATAACTATCCACCAACAAATTGTTAAAGCTTAGGTAATGGGGTTTGTATTTACTCTATAAACAAAATAATTAAAATCAAAAACAAAGTCGAGTTTATTAATATTTTGTTGCTCGCATTGCACTTCGAAGTTACAGATGATTGTTACGATTTCTTATCATTAAAGCAAGCGTAACTCTTTGTAACTTTATTGTTTATGCTTTTTATGCATAAAAAAAGTTTTTGGCTGCTTTTTGCCGTTATAAGGAAGAGCCGGGTTAAAAAATTTTTTCTTTCCCATTCTCTTCCTGGGATCATTTGCAAGGGTCCCGTTGGCAACGGGAACTGTGTGTTGTCTGTGACTGGTGACCGGCCACCCGTGGTCCGAACGACCTCCTAACACACTGTGGCTTTTTCTCCATCGTCCATTTCTGCCCCATCGAATGAGAAGTGGTAGTAAATCACCCCACCTTCTTTTCTTTTTTTTTTTTTTATTTATTTTATTTATCCTTTCTTTTCATCTTCTTCTGCTCGTTCGACACCGCCGTTGCTGCACGTGGTCAGTGTAACGCAAGCGTGACGTCACGGGCTTCTACCTGCCTGGGGGCGTTTGAATAGAGCTAGCTAGCGTACTCTCTCATTCTCCCCCTTCACGGAAGTTGAACTCGACCGCCGCCAGCTTGCAATGGCTGGTAGCGCGACCTCAGACACCGAGCAGAGCAGGTTGGTAGCAGGTGAGGACGAACGCTAGTGCAGGACGGTGGCGGCAGGCATTAGGGACTATACGTGGTAGCTGCTGCTGCTCCCCAAACGAAATAACGAAATAACGAAGAAGAAAAAAAAAACGCCCATTCGAACAGATCGTCAAGTAATATACCTACGACTACTACACACTTCTGTACAACTAAGTGCCTCATATGTTATTAGAAGCAAACACATTTTTGTACGTTGTTGCTGCTGCTGCTGCTGTTGTTGTTTGTTGAGTTGTTGTTGCTGTTTTGTGTTGGATTCTCATTGACAAGCGATTGTGACGGCGGCATCACTTACACAGACCAGTGCATGTATCGGCGCGTGCTTGCGCGCATAGTGTATCGCGAGCGGGGACCTCTTCCTCAGCTCAGCCCCAATGTGTCTCCTTCTTTCCAGCTGACCTGGGATCGTGCCCGTCACGTGGCCCTGTCGTAGCGTAGCGTGTGCGAGGAAGTGAGCGAGGCAACTCCTCATGTCGTGGAATACCATAAGCAAAGTAGAAGTGGCTCAACCCCACACCTCTTCGGGATCAATAAAAGGTGAGTGAGATTTTTTTTTTCATTTTCTTTTATTTATTTATTTTCCCTTCGATCCAAAAATGCCTCCCGTCCCAGCACACTTTATTTTGAAACTTTGTTCTGTGCCGTTTCGACACCTACACATGTGTTGACGGAAACGCACGCGATTTCCACATGGGGTTTCATATGAACGCTTACACTGCCGCCATAGCAACTCGATATTCCCACTGGTGTAAAAATAATTTTGGCTTTCTTTCGTCGTTCGCTCTTTAATACCAGCATTCGAAGGCTGTTTCAGTTGACACGGGGGGAACTGTAGGAAGACACCGCGTGCTCCTCTCGCTGGATGACAGCGTTCACGAGGCGCTCGCAAACGAGAGGGGAGGGAAGAGGCAAACAGGAAGTTCTTGGATGGCTGCCATGTTTCCTATTAAAGTGGGACCAAGAGAAATCACCGAGATTTTTCTCGTTCGGTTCGAGTTATAAGTTGAGAACAAAACGCTAGGGAAAACACGAATTTGAAAATCTAAGTATGAGATAGAGCGGCATAGGAAAAACGAAGAGGTAACTGGATTCTGATGCAGTAATTGCCACTGCTAAATAATACGTAGTTATCAAACTTTTATTTTTAGTAAAGACTAAAACTTTTTTTTGGCAATTTAAAAAAAATTGATTTCAGCGAGATATCAAATTTGTCCCATAAAACAGGAGCTGTCCTTTTCGCCTTCCTGATCACGTGATAATGGGCCTTAAGGAACAAGTTAAACCACCTCTTCCCCAATCCTCCCATCTGCATCAGCCAGCCATCGCTCCCACAATGGAACGAATGTGTTCAGGGAAATCAGCAAACCGTTTATTCTTGGAGAATGCCAATCGAAGTGCAAGTTCTATTGTTAAAGTTTCGCTGTGTAGACTGAAGTTTTATTGTTTGAGTGTATGTAATACTTTATCCCTGCAATACTTTGAGGAATCTTAAAACCAACCAACGATTACGTTATTTTAGTTTACGACATTTCGTGTTATTCCGTAATTTTGATAATGAAGCTGCATTTCCACTCTACAAGTAGACGTAAGATGAATTCTGACAGAGCATTCAACTGTGATTTGATATTTAGGTTAGCGAGAGTGAAAGGAGTTAAGCACCATCCACGAATCTGCCTAAGATCATTAGACAATGCAATTCTTCGTTATAGGATACTAACACGTGGACAAGTTTAAAGGGCAGAGGTTCAGGCGAGAAAGGGTTTCCCCAGATCTTGCCTCTTCCAAGACATAAAATGATACTACAGGTTTCTCGTGTTTATTGCATCAGTATTATATAAGTGCGCACGGGTAGAAGAGTTCTAAGTAAGCAACGAAGTGACAGGAAGTCACCGTTAAGAATGAGACGGAATTTTTATGCCGTATATGGAATCGGATGGTTAATTCATATTTCACCTTCAACCTTCACTATGAATATGAATTAGGGAGACCTTTTCTTATGGGTCGAGTAGGGAGTAAGTTTTCGTAGCCTTCACCTGTTACCCGTTCTCTTGTTCGAATTTTCAGTCGCTCGCTCTTGGTTATTAAATCAGAAAAACAACCAGGCCTCTCCCCGTTTTATTACGTTTTAAAAAATTATTTTCAGCTATGCAGTTCTGCCCCAAAGATATTTGTGAAGGAAAAAAATTTTTCTTAAAGTTAAATAAAAACGTATTTACATACTTCATCTCTCGACAAGGATGATTTTTAATTGTTTTTCTTCGATTGAACACCGCGTCCATTATAGAGAGGTTCTATGTAGGAGGCCATAGCTTCCGGAAGTGAATGTGCGCAGATGATTGTTATTAATTTTTTTTTTTAACCTTTCTTCAAATTTTTCTTCCACGGTGACATATCACGTGGTGTCGGGCGCTGCAACATGTAAACAGTTACTGGCAGGAATCAATAAAGACGAGGCCGGAGCCCGTCCATCGACATGCTTTAATGGCTTCCGTACGATAAAAATAAAGCGATAAATTGTCATTTCACCGTAATTTTACTCCTTGGAGCTAATAACAATTCATAAAGCTTTTATGGAAAAGCTGAATATTGAAAAGGAGTAAGGAAATAGAATTAAGGGAAGAAATGTTTGCGTGACGTTTTTAAAACCTGACTCCTATTGATACAACATGTAAGGAAAAAACGTACAGATTGTGGCAGTAATTATTATAATAATAATATCGATATTAATTAAAGACTCTAGATAGAGAGACGGACCCTATCTCCGTCGAAGGCAGACATTGGATGGTCTCCTCGAAGTGCACCTGCTTCTCAAATTTTCCTTCTCTTCTTTTGTTGCTAATGGGTTAGCGACAGGTTGAGGCATAATTTCGCAACTTCATAAGCAGGTGATCTTAATGGGTTTAAAAACACTAAGCTCGATATTTCCTTTCAACATTGAAACAAACACATTTTTTCTCTTTCAAATATTTAATGTTCGTACTTTATAGGAATTAAGAATTTGAATGAATTTCATTAACCTGGTGAACTTTAAGGCTTGTCTTCATGTATGCATGTAGTCGTGTTTTTCCTTAAAATTCATTCAGAATGGACCAGAAGATTGGTTATGGACTCTTCTAAAATTTTTTATTAATTTAAGTTTTGTTGAATATCATTTTTTGCAGAAAACCACGAACAGTTACATATTTTCTCTTCTTAAAAAGAAAATTATATTTTTTACGTGCTGATTTCTTTATTTTAATGTCGGTTGACATGAAGTGATTTTTGAAACCTGAAAGAAATGGTAGTCGTGGAAAGTGCCCCTTATAGTTTCAGAGAGTAATAGTTCAGTTTGACACCGATTTCACGGCTAATTAAATCGATGTAATTTCGGGAGATTTACAGTCAGATTGGAATCATTGAAAAGTGGAGGGTTCATTTATTCCTGCTCATGTTCTTTTCTTTCCAGTTGGATGTTTTTACTCTTTTTCCCTCCATAATTTGATTTCTGGTAATCGTGAAATGTTCAAATTTTCTTATATTTTTAATATTTTTGAATCAAAATGTTAACTTACGTGAAAGTGTTTTACTTCTTATTGCGTAGAAATTTTCTTTTTTTCTGTACTAATAATTAATAATGGAACGTTGAATTGTTAAAGAGGAATAGACACACGTGTACTTGGTTATAATGAATTTTCAAATCCATTGCAACCACTTTAACAAAAATGTTTATATTATTTTATTTTATGATCCTGTTTGAAAACATATGTTGGGGGGCCTTCTTCGTCATAAAAGTCACGAACTGCCCTTGTATGGAAAAAAGGTGGTAAAATTCATATCCTTGAAAGAGAAAAAAGCTCACGTGAATGTTGTTGGGGCTTTGTAAGCAGATGTTTGTAGGTATTTCCTTGGAAGCAAGCGAATGGACTCAAGGATCTACCTTCCTTCCCTTCCCTTCCCTTCCCTTCCTTTCCTTTTGCTACCTGTTGAGTTGGAACAGGTGAACTGCATCTCCAAATCGACCAACTCCAACAATGGCCTCGCCGGCCACAAGAGACGCGATTGACTCATTCTCCCCGCTCCATCACATGCAGAGGCGCGTGATTCTTCCCCTTCCTCTCAGAAAACGAATTTTATTAAACAACTCAAAATTAATCGACGAAGCATTCCATGTCTGGAATTGAGAATTTTAATACCCACCTCTCTTCTCCTCCGCTTTCTTCCGCAACGATTGACGCTGCCACTCGATTACTGTCACTATAAGCCCTTCGTTCAGTATTATTAAACTTCTCATTAGTTATTTTTGTTGCCTCATTTACTGAATTATTTATTTTTTATGGCAATCAAATTACTATATCCCTTGTTTTTTGCAAATTAATTTTTTTTTATCTATTGCTTACATTTTCAATGTTCTAGCTTTGTTTCGTGGTTCTCAGTTTTTATCGAAGGCGTTTCTCATCTTTACGATATGCTTTCCAAAATTTTTTTAGTTTGTGCATATCAAAATTTATAACAGAATGTAGATCAAACAACTGACGTCTTGACTGAGAGGAATGAAAACTTGTTATATGTTATTGACCATTGTTATAATTAAGAAATATCTATCTATTAATATGTAGAAATATACAATAAATCTTTATTTAAAATTAAATTTTTTAGAGTGATTATTTGATAATTTCCATGTAAAACATTAATGTATAGTATATATGGAATGCACGTTAAGTTCAATGAAAGTATTTTTGAACACACTCAGTTGTAAACTCACGATGACATCTTATGTAGATACCAAACGTTAGAGACTCTTGCTAGATGAATTCCGCTCAGATATAACCACTGCCGACCTCCATGACTATTACTTCAGTGGCTCTAACTTCCGATGATTTCATGTTCAGATTGTGACAAACTCTCCAGTCGGATATGATGCTAATTGAAAATATATAGATTAAAACGGAACAATGTTGGTTCCTTCAATCTCATCTTTCATTCCATTATAATACAGAATTGAAGGAATTTATCAAATCATCACTTTAGAATTTACTCTATTTTCCATTTTCAACTTAATTAAATTATTTAGAATCCATAGAATCCATTTATATCTGTTTTTGAATGTAAGAAACCATGATAGTGGATTTATTGAAATTTTTTAACAGTTGATTGTATATATTTCATACGCTATTTATACTATTTTAAAAAATGTTTAAAAAATATATAGGATAAAAGTAGCCCTCAAAATTAACTTTCATTTAGTTATTAGTTTCAGGGCTAAAATATAATAATAATAATAATAATATTGAATTGACATCATTATTTGTGCCCTTTTTTGAATATAAGCCAACTATACTTAAGAATACAACTCTTACTTCGTTTATTATTTTATAGTTTTTATGATTGTTTCGATCCGTTTGCAAGTTTATGAATAAATTATACATAATTTTATTATTTTTCGAAACGAATTTTCCCACTTCCCCGGCGCTTGTCGTCGGCCCAGGTAACTTGGAACCCATCATTATTGCCTGTCTGAAACGGAAGCCCGTGCGTCATAAAACCGTCAACTTCACTTGAAGGCTTTAAACTTAAGGGGGCCCCACCTTAGCTTTATTTATTTATTTATTTTTTGTGTGACTATTTAACAGCCTATAGAGTGATGTAAAAACCTTCGTCGATCATGGCCGCTATTGTCCAATGTTGAATGTGCTCGAAAGGGGGATGGTTGGGGAGGGGAATTGGATTCAACTTTGCCATTCCCGCCACAATTGCAAGAGCCAAGTCCGGGTTACTGTGGCACTGAACCCTGGATCACTCGCCTGTTTCGGTTGGTTTACAAAAGCCCCGAGTTCCGGGGATTGTCTTCGCTCTGCCCCGTGTTCGACACGACGCGAGGAAACATTGTGTGACATACACACAGTGAAAAGATTTCGAGTCTGTAGGAAATAAAAAAAAAGGACATTGTGTTTTGGACTCTTTTTCCTCCGGCATTCAATTAATTGGAACGTTATGACAGTCATTGCGAACAAACAGGCATTGAAACGCTTCTTGCTTAAAAACAATGTTGACATTCTGTTGACTAAATTATCCTCATTTTTTTTGTCTTTTTATTCTTATCGTTAAGTTTTCTAGAGTTCCGTCCCGCCCCACTCTCATCTCATCGAATTAAAGAATCAATTTATTACCGTGCATCTCTGCTATTATTTTCAATTGACGAAATACCAGAAAAAGAAAATGAATAAATGTCTAACGTTAAGGTTATACCTGAAAGATCTCTGTAGTATTTCAGGAGGTTGGCGCGAGGGTAATGTATTTTCATTGATATAATGTATCCTCTAAATCCAAGAGAGGATGGAATGATTTTTAATTTTTTACTGAATTAGGAAAGATGTATTTTATTATTTAAAACGGACGATTTTAATCAAACGAATAGCAAACAGTAAGCCAGGTTTTTTTTTTTAATTAGGTAATGTCATCAGGAACCACTTCTCCACAATTCCTTAAGATTCATGCTTGTTAAAGGGGTTATTTATTATTTTTTTTTAAATAAGAATCTATTTATTAATTAATAGTTATTTTAAAACTAAATAATCCCTTAAAAATATTTTTACTTTTGTTTAATAAAAGATCTGTCATCGAAGTTAGTTAGCATTTCTCCCCATTGTCTGTTGTAATGCCTGCACTGCGGGGGCCCACTCAGCACTTTAGGATGTGCTCTACTAATGAAAAGGAAGCAAATCATAAACGCAGAGATTAGGCCCGAAAACTAAGCCTAACAGAACAATGCTGACCGCTTCATGCCTGCTATCACTTCCGGAAAACTTGCAAAACTCTGGTGGAGTTGTCCTTGATGGCAGCAAGTGAACCGTGGTGGCGGTGGCGGCGGCGGCGGCGGCGGCGCTGGGGCCATTATTAATAAGCGGTGATGTAGTCACGAGAGGTTTCGCATCTTATTCCCACACAAAAAAGAATAGCAACAAACGAAAATTCATTATAATTTGGAGTTTTCCGTACACATCGCCACAGTGTCACTCCTCCACTCTCTTCGATTAAGGATAGTGAAGGAAGTATGTATAAAGCAGACTGAGAGATGTTATTGAAATGTTAACTCGTTCAAAAAAAAAGAAAAAAAAAAGATCTGTTTATGCAATAGAAGGTTGAAATTAAAATAGCATCTGTGTTGAGGTTTATGCCTTCGGGGAAATTGTTTGGAAATATTTCTCTTTGGACGAGGAAAACAAGACTGCTTGCTCTCGGCTTTAGGCCGTGCGATTTATGGATCTGTTTTAAGGAAGACAAGGTGGAAAGATTATGAATTATGAGGAATGCTATTGGATGGGCTCTTCTTCAGAAAGAAAGAAGGGACTGAGAAACAAAACGAAACAAAACAAAAAAAATCAAACTTCCAATTGAGTTTTAATTTTATCTACTTTCAAAAGATTATCGATTCTAGTATCAGAATCTAGTAATAGATGTCCCGAGGAAAACTCAGGTTTTTGTCCTGTGGGTTTTCGAAGTAGGTCTTTGCTCAAAATCGAATTATTTTGTGGAAAACGCCTTGACAACTCGTTGATGGGTGGCGATGAGCCTGGATGCACCACCTGTTTGCAAATGAACCCTTAATTATGGAGGATGCCATTCAACGGCACGAGGCAATCCTTTGTGCTCTAAGGAAAGTATGATTTTTTTGTGGTAATAATTGCATTAAAGAAAATTTAGGAAGAAAAATTGAAAATGGAAAGATGTTCAGTCAGCCATCCATATGTAAATGTTAGAGACCCAAAAAAGATTTTCTTTTCCATTATGTGAATTTGCCAACTTTGTTCTCGACATTTTTTAATCTTCTGTTAGCTGATTTTTGTATATAGAAGTCGTTCAAACCAAGCATTGGCCGTATCTATCGATATTTTTTGAAAAAATGTTTCCAGACGATTGTAGAATCACGCAATCATCATTATAAATCAGTAAAGCTTTTGAAACAGGTTAATATTAGTTTAATTGATACTCCTTCCCCTCCAAGGTAATCCTTAAAATAGTCGCTCGCTAGTCAAGCGACAACTTTTTTTAATTAAATCCGAATAGTGTTTGTAAGGATGCAAATCAAGCGTTTCTAGTATACCCCCCCCCCTCCAACAGTTTTTTTTTTGTTGGTGTTAATTTTAATTTCTTTTTTTCCCACTTCTCGGTTTCTCTTTTCTGTTCTATCCAGTCCATGTTGCTTGTTCACTTGTGGATCATGAAAGTTAATTTATTTTTTTTTTGTGAATTTTTTTTTCTTTTCTTTTGGTCGTGGCACTGTTTTCAAGCTACTCGTGCTGTTGTTCGAAATGTTCTATTGCAATCAAGTTCTAAATTGTGGATCTTCCAATTCACGGTTTCCACGTGCACGATTTATTTTCCTTTTTACATTTGATGTGTTTGTCATTGTCTAAGTTGATGTTTCGGAAATAATTTACGAGATCTGAAGGAATAAATTAAAAGCTTAATGGGATTTGATTTATACTTTTTTATTAAGTTGCGTGATAAATGATACTTCTGTGAGATTTAAAGTTAAACTTCGTTTCTTTATTTTTCGAATTCTTTAGAAGATACAGTGATTTAGAGCATAAAAATTTACGGATAAATTGAATAATATCATGATGATCGCCCATCGTGCTTTTATTTTAAAATATGTATTCATGATCCTAAGATGGCGGCACCGGAAGCCTCATCCTAAGTGGAAATCACGTGGTTTGTCAAAGCTAGGAAAATTAATACCTGTTCTTAAAGGTTAACAGTACGCATTTAAATTAAAATCAAGGTTTTGTTCAAACTAGAAAGAATTTTAATGATTTTTACCTCTGTAAAAAAAAATATTTTTTCATAGTTCACTTTATATTGCTTTATTCTCAGTGGTTCCGTTTCTCAGAATATCTTTAAATTAGTTTAATCAGGGATGGATGAATTTTTTTATAAATAAGAACGATTCAGTTTCTTTTTAATAGTGATACTCTGGAGAATTTTAAAAAATTTTCAGAACCGATAAAATTACAGATTGGTTTTTCTCATCAAATTTTTTAGAAGCTATTTACTTCTGAGGCTTTTATTTTATATAATAATAAAGAAGATGAAGATATAAAAAAAATAAAAGATGAACTTATCATCCTTAAAAATCTGTATTAAATACAGCCTCTTGTTTTTCTTATTAGCAAGCGCAGTATTATTCATTGTGTTTGATTATCTTTTAATAGCTGGATGCGTAGATGAATATATTTTGCATTTAAAAAAAAAAATCTCTGATCTGACCTCACTGCAACAGAAGTTTACGCTAATTACCATTACGTTAGTTTTGCTCGAGCACATTTATCCTGATTAATTTGACGAGATTCATTTAGAATGTTAAAACAGTTCGATTACTTACAATGGTAATGCTTTCACAGAACTAGTGAATTTTATTCGTCTAGATTTTCTTACTGTTTTTCTGGTTATCTTTTTTCTCGTATCTTTATCATCAACATACATAATTGATCACTGTAATTAATTGTTGAATATTGTTTTCATATGAACTTTTCATTCAAGTGTGTTACACAAAATTTCAGTTTTACTGTTAGCTGAAACTGGTTCACAGAAAACTTACTGCGTTTGAAAATAAATTAGATTGTTAAAAAACACTCTCTATAATAATTTATCTTTTCGTTCCTTTTTTTTTGACATTTATTTATAAGCATTTCGCTGTTAATGTCGTGATCGTAAAAAGTATTAATAAATGTACGTGGATTGAGGAAAATGATGAAATACAATTTGCATAAAACATAAAATATACTGACTGTGATTAATCTTGGCGAGTACGAATTCCTAGGTCACCTTAATTGGTGGTTTGAATATTAATTCTTTAAAATCAAGTTTGTGCCTTTGTTCTAATAGGCCTATAGGAACGAGAAAAATTATATCAAAACACTTTGATTTTAATTTATATCAAAAGTGGATATGTTGTACTCTTCATAATGCATATATTTAAAAAAGTGCAACGTCCAGAATCTTCAATTTTACTGTGTGAAAATATTACTTCCATTGAAATTGACAATGGGTTCTAGGCAAGGTGAGTCGTTCCTTTCGATTCCCCCCTAAGCGCGTGGCCTTATACCCCCTCTTTCTCTCTCACCTTTGAGGAGCCCCTTTCAAGAGGTCATTCACCTCAGAAGCATTTAATGCAGGTAGGGGGAAAAAGGTTATAGGGAGTTCTTCTAACCTATGTTGCTGGAAGTAAAATTGACCAGCTAGTGTGTGTCTTTGATTTATGTATTATGGGGAAATAAAAAATAATAGGAAGAAGACTGAAAAAATAATCTAAAAGCAGTATTTCACTATCGTTCAGAAACACGTGTAAAAATTTAAAAAAAATCATTTTTATAGCTTTTAAAGAGCAACTGGAAGTTCAATTGCTAACTTCTTTCTTTTTTTTAAGATAATGAGTAACAGTTAGCATTCCAAGAGTTATTACAAAAATGCCTGGAATGAGTTTGAACAGTTTAGTGATATCTCATCCGTTATACTAAAAACTTCTTTGGATCATTTTAACTATTATTTGCAGGTCTCAAAAAAGGGTTTATTTTTTTTAAGTGAAGCCTACAAGCAAACTTTATTTTCTTAGTTTCTTAACGCCCTTCTAAACCTATTAAACTGATTTTATTCTTTTTGAAACCCAAACAAATACACCCACACTTAAATAATATGAATTAACCAAATTAATGTGAGTTTTTTTAAAATGTTTGGTCTAGGAATCTAAACTAAAAATAAACAAACACTCTTATGAAGTCTATTTTTTTAATCACGTTAATTTTTATTACCTCTTTAGCACAGTATTTATATAAATGGTTTTTATGATAGCTTTGCTTCATCACACCCTCCAAATTGAGAAATAATCGAGCGGCGCTAATATGTACATAAATTAGAGTTGAGAAATTCGATATTTGCTTTAATAATAAATAGCGTCCATTTACTATGCTTGCTCATTCTCTAAAGAACACTCCTTATTTTTTTTTCTTTTTTCGTGAAGTGGGGTGCTGAGATAAAAAATAATAAACAAACTTGTGAGCAATTTTGAATAAGAAGTTAGCGTAAATAAGGAATTCTTTAGGAAAAGAAGTCGCTTTTAAAAATAGAATTGGCAAATACTGCTCAACATCTGAAAATAGAAAACTTTTTTGCTTGTGCTTATAACTTCAAAATATGCGTTTGTTGCTCTCACTATTACGAACCAACTCGGAACTTGGTCATTTCTAAAGGAAAATTTATAATATAAAGAACTTTATTCATTTGTAAAGCTTACGAAGATACAATATAAATCTTATGAGTTTATTATGTGATGTGTGGGAAGGTTAATTTTATCCTTCTTGAGAATGAGCAAAGCAATTGCTATTGATCTGAAGGTATGTCAAAGCTATGTTCAGATTAGGTTTTGTATAATAATATGCAGTCTTTAAAAAGGCATACTATGCAATTTATTAATGAAAACGTGGTGTTCATTGTAAATAATACTTATTATAATTATATTATAAATTAATTATGCATGTAATGGCTTTGTCGGATACTGTTTCAGAAGAATTGCATAAAAATTCACAATAGGGTTTAACGATAAAAATCGGCTCAAATAACAATTAAACGATTATGATCGTTGTAATATAATAGCCATTTTTATATTTGTGAGTTAGTGGCTAATGTGTAAATAGGGATTTTTAATTGAATATATCTGATGCCTTATTAAAAGTTTGTAAGTTCATGAAGCCTTTGTAATGGACTTAAAGTAAAAATACATCGATTACTTATAAAAGGTTAAAATATAAAAGCAGCTATAGAAACTTTAAATTAAGTAACACGTGTAAATGATGAAATGAGCGATTTTTTTCGCATTTATCCTCCGCATCACGCATCCTCTCTTTAACATATTAGATACATACGTACTCACTCTTTTTGATAATAAAATTTTCAACAGCTTCATTATTTAGAAAGGCAAATGCGGAGTTGAACAGGGCTTTGTGACATTTAACAGTGTTCGGTGGTGGGCGTTGTACTTTTAAAGCTCAATGGAAAAAATCTTTGTTTTCGACTAGCAGCGGAGGAAGTTTCCGGAATGAAATTTTTTCTTCTTTTTGTGAGAAATTTTCATCTGTTGTTGCTGTTTTTTTTTTCGGAAAAAATTTTAACGATCAAACACGACGATAATTTTTTTTCCAATCTTTTACGTTTACAAAGTGAGCCCCACAAGATTTTTATGACGATAAACCGCACTTTTTTGCCCTTCCCCTTTTTCTCGATGTGGTAGAGTTTATGCTCTTATTTTCATCCGTAAAAAAGGCGCTCTTTCTTTGCTGTTTTCTTCTTCTACGATGATTTTGTTTTTCTTGTCTTTCTCTCTCTTTTTTTTTTCGTTGGAAACTTATTTTGAAGAAATGTTTTCACGAGAAGCAATCATGGAACGACGCATGACACCTGGTGCCTTGAAAGTGCGCTTCGGACCGTTTTGGTCGAAGGCCGCTTTTGCTTACGGTGACGAAATGCGCTTCAAAAAATCTGATTTCCGTTGAACAGGTTTTTAATCTTCTCTTTCTACAATAAATAATATATAATGTCGACTACCCAATAAACGATCTCCAATGATACATAGAATACAATACTGATACGCTTTTTTGCTATCTCGTTCTCAATTCAAATATTACGAATTTTTAAGTAGCTGCTCTTTTTTAATGTCATCCGTAATTAAGATTTTTTACTTATATAATAATTCCTTACGTAAAAATCTATGCTTTCACGTGTTTATACTTAAACCGAATAAATACTCTCCGTAGAGAGTATGTTGATATATTTATGTGTTACAGTTGCAATTTTTTTGCGTTTGTATTTTCTTTCAAAACGTTATAGACATATCAACTTTAAGTAATCAATCATGAAACAACTATGTGAGAACTTAAAAAAAAAGTGTATGTTTAATTTATTTGAGACACCTTACTACTTTTTAGAAAGGTTTTGTTTTGTGATTATGTGAGTCTATATTATTGGTTTAAATTAATCTCTTTCTTCTTTGTGCAGTTCCTGAAGACTGAGATACAATCAATGATGGACTCGTATAAGGGTCAGTGACTATTCAGTTTCCTCTTTTGGGCCAAAATTCCAATAGCTGTCTTTGCTGTTCTTTTTTGTTCCTTTCCTCTTTTGACATTTGTTGTATTGTCTTTAGTGTGCTCTATATGTTTTTTTCCCACTTAGTGTTTTTTATCTCGTTTTTTTGGCGTTTGCATTTCCCCACCATGTGCATGAGTTTTTTGCATTTGCTTCTCAGTAATAGTCGTTTGAAACACTTCCGCCTATTTTTTTGTACAAGTTCCATGTTTTTACTTGTTTCTTTGGTCTATTCATTACATAAAATTCGTCCAGCTTTTGCGTAATTTCCAATGTTAGTTTACTTTTATCTCTTAGTGTTGTTTTTAGTGCCTTTCTTAATTAAAAAAAAATGACGATGTCTGTTAGCCATGTCTTGACTGTATCTCTAACAATTAATCATTTTTTTTTGTGGTTTCTTTTTATTGTTTTTTGTATGGGGCATTATAAAAGAAGGTAGGTAAAATTAACGAAATAAAATTAAATTTAGAATTACATCACATGTTATAGTTATCCGTGTATTCCTATGCTTTTATAAAGCGCATTTCTCCCTTTCGTTCTAACAAAACATGTTTCTATTAAAATATGTTAATTTTGCTAATTCGTTTTGGTTGTTATGTCAGTATTAAAAAAAAGGAATTTATTTAATTAGTTATTACTCCGCCACCCATTCTTTTTTTGTTGTAATTAAAAACAACACAATAAATAACAAAAAATATAAATTATTTATCAACTTTTATTCTTATTCTTTCATGAATTTATATCATCATTTTATTAATATTATTATTGCCTATTTAATTAATTTTATTAGTGTGCTTTTTATTGTTTTATAAAGCTGAGTCAGAACTCTTAAATCTCTTAAAACGAGAGTTTTCTTATTATTATTCCAAATATTTTTTTCCTAGATGAATAATCAAGGAAAAAAACCCCAAGATTTTTCATATAATCAAAACTTAAATAATTATATTGTTATTTTATCCATTCTATATTGGCAGACCAGGTCTGAACGCATTGTCATTCGGTCATAGTTCGAAGACTTTCGACATATAGATATATACATAACTATAATGTATTTTAAAATTATGCTTACTCTTGTAATTCATATATGAATATTTTTTGTTTTGTTCTCCGTATAAACCCCCAAAAAAATCTACATTGTACTTAATGACCTTTTTAAACAAATGACCAATGGCTATTTTAAAACTTATATTTTAAAATATACCTTAATGCGGTATACTTTATAGAATATTAAAATTTAAAGTTGCACTTGAAACTATTGATCAAAAATAAAACGTAATTGCAGATACTCTTCCCATTTGTGAATCACAAGGCCGTACACCTACATTATGCGAATCTCATTAAATGTGAATATCGATGCTATTGTTTCGGAATTCATTATTACATGTAACTCAACTCTGATAGTGGAAATTTGGTCTTAAAAATGCTGCATCACCCATTACTTTTGAGAAAAACTTAATTTTTCATGGCAAATCGCCCTTCTTAATTACAAAAAGCATTGCTACAAAAATTTTTCATCATTCATCAGTGAACAAATAATAAATCAATTCAGTCTCCTAAAGAACCATAACTGTGATGGTGCCCATATTGAGTAAGAACAATTCAGTGTTGTGACTAAAGAGCAAAAGTTTAAACTCTATGGCAACATGCTCGCCTGAATTTTGTTAACACTGCAGAATGCGATTATGTAAAATTTGCCGTAGAAACCTGAATTATCTAACTAGAAACTTTTTTGTATGTTTAAAAATAAACATTTCTTTTTGAATTTAAGTTTCTATAATCCCTGACATCCTTAAAATTGACGGCCGATAGCGAAAATCATATTTGGATTCATCTGTGTCACCAGAATCGTTCAAAACAAATTCGTGGAGAAGGAAAATAAAAGTTCAAAATGTAGAATAGTGTAATCTGCTTTCAGCCTGATTGATAACAAGTGTTACAATTGCGTTTGTATGAAATACCTTAATACGATCTAAATTAGATAGCACAGAGCAGTGTATATAATTATATTTTCTCGCTACTAATCATCCTTGAAATAACAGCACACATGATGATACCTCGTTGTTGGAACTTTCCTGGAATATACCAGCTTGAGAACTGTGTATTACAAAAAAAAATAAATTGAAAAAATATGTAAAATAAAAATTATATATCAGGTTCTTTTGTTTTATGTACAAGTTATTTATTTATTATTTTGCATTTTATCACACAATGATACACTTTGCTGCAGGTGGCATTTTTTGGTGGTTGTTTATATTTTGCACGTGTTTCACTTCTTGTCGAGAGTAGTGGCCTTTTTTTTTTTTTTTTTTTTTTTTTTACTCACTCCTGTTCTTACCTAGGTAAAGTCTCCATTGCAGGTAAAAGGTAGGTTGTTTCGTCATATTCGACCTTAATAAAAGTCCCGTGATCTTTTTAAGACACTTGCAGGTCACATCCGGTTGGTGCTTTTGCCTTGCAAGAATCCGAGTCTCGAGGGAGACCTGGAAGCAGCCGACCAAGTCATGAGGGGCAAGACGATAAACTCTTGCATATTAAATATTTCACTGCGTGAAAACAACTCCATCATCATCATTATCGTATCTAGAAAACAGATTAGACTCGTGATAATTCGCCTTGTTTATATTTTATTTTTTTTAAATAGATAAAGTTCACTATAGTTGAGTTATGTGATAGAAGGCAAGAAAAACACAGAAAGCGCCAAATAAAATGAAGCTATTAAATGAAGCTAAATGTATATAAACTTTAAATAGATAATTTGAAGGAAATAGTAATTAGAAGTAAGAAAGATTTTGGACCAGCTTCTTCCGCTAATTTATATTATTTAATTTTTAAACTTTTTTTGAAGCAAAGGGAAAAAAAATTCTTCTAGTGCTTGCAGTATTTGAACGTCTTTCTGTTATCACAAAAGACGACCGTTTCATTCATTCATCTGTTTCCTTTTGTGTAGACTTTTTTTTTCTTCTCCTACAGAAGACAATGAGAGGCGGAGATGGAAGGAATGTTTTTAAATGATAACGAAAGAATGGAAAACGGAAGGGGGAAGGAAAAATAAAACTAGACGATGGAGATAAAAAGATTTGGGTTTTTAAATATTAACGTTTTCTATTATGATAGTGTTTGATTTAAACGGTATTGTTTTGTGAATTTTATATTCTGTAACTTTTCAAAATCTCAATTACACAGGGTTCGCGCTAGGACAAAAAATCTACGAGTCAATTTGACTCCCAAGCCTGAAAACTGCCAGTCAAAATTCAGAAAATGCGAGTCAAATTTTAAATGCTTTTTAAATTCTATATTTTTACTTGCATTCACGATCTCTATAGTTGCTGCTATATTTAATTAGAAATTTAAACAAAATCGCTTATGACAAAATGAAGTGCGGCTAAAACGTGTTGAGAAGGATATGGGCCGATGATATTCAAAATTTAACAAGTCAATTTTGACTCGCGGATCAAAAATTCACGAGTCAATTTTTAGCAAAAATGCCCATTTGACGCGTAAATTGCGAGTAAGCGCGAACCCTGATTACAGTATCATGAAAATGCCATTATACGTATATTGTTTATTATAAAAAAAATTATAATGCGACAGTAAGCCAGTAATTGATGGCGTAGATAAAATAGAATGTTGTATGTATAGTTTTAAGATGTCTGTGGCTTTCAAAATATCAGATTCACATGTCGGTGACTCTTCTCTATTATGCTATGCATTTCACTTGGCGCAAGACTTACGGTATTCATTTTTGATGATATAAAAAAAAATGTTGATATCCTGCCTTCTCCGTAGAAAAATGAATGATTAATTACAGGAAGGTATAAAAAAAAAAGCATTTCAATATCATATTTTGAGGTCTTAAAATAATATTTTTAAGTTTGTTATAAATTGTCAGAGAGAAAGTGGATTAGTTGGCTAGAATACTACTTTAAACAATAACTCCAACGCAATGCGGACATCAAGTGTTTATTCATTTAAACTCGCTTGATTTGAATTGCATTTTCGTTGAGGATGAATTTTCTAATCGATATATTTTTTGATTAATTGAATCGGAAACAATCCAAGGATAATCACAATGCAAGTAAAAGTAATGAGGAAATACTGTTTGGTTGCTCATTATAAGTGCATCTGTTAATGAGCATAAGCATCTCCTCATAAGTTATTTCGGGAATAAAATACAAATTTCTTATAAACCAGAAGGTGGTGTTCTCAAATTAATTAGTTACAATGAAATCAAATACAAATTAGACTCCTTTATTGGGGCCTTTTTAAAATTTATTACACCTTGAAAAATAAAAAAAAATATATTAATTGTTGGAAATGAAATTAATTGTTTCAATTATTGAAGCTAGGAACATGTATTTGTTTAATGACCGAAGTTAAATTAAGACTGATCCATCTGAAATCATTTTGCCAGTTCAATCGATACTGCCTTATGCAATATGATTTATAGTTAAATGCATGCCATTGCACGCACGAAAGTATTTATCCAATGCACGCAGGAAAATATTTGTTGTATTTAAGTTTGGACAACAACATTGAAATTTTGTGGTCCCACGAAAACAGCAATAACTATCAATTACTTCTTCATATAAAATATGATGGATGGGTTTTCGAATTTTATCTTGATATTGATCCATTTTAATGCTATTGAAGGATTTTATTTTTCTTACGGAAAAAAATTATTTTAAAGCAGATTTCCATCTAATGTTTTCGTCAACAGAAATCGAAAAAGGATTGAATTGCGTTGAATTTTTAGGTAACGACGATAAAAACTGCCAAACTTTCCCAATGCAAAATTCTTACAAATGTTTACTAGTGTTCTGATAATATTCATATAGGGCTATAACAAAAAGCATTAATAGCAAACAGCTAACGCAGTAAATTTAGTGTGCATTAAATGTACATTACAGTTGAATCTAAATAAGACATTTTTCCTTCTTATATTACAGGCTTCTTTTAATGTAAATTAATTTTTATTCTTTTGTTTTGGATGATTAATTAATGTCCCTCCCCCACACCCATGAAGCAAATAATTAGAACTTAATTTTAAAAACTTTCTTATATACAAGATATAACAAGATTTCGTTAAATAAATAAAATATTATTTTCATGCATTTCATGTTCAAGCGCCAGGGATTCGCCATTATAAAGTTTTGTTTCCACACTAAATAGCTGATTAATGTATAAACCAAAATCAATTTTAATAATAATAAAACATCTTTTCTTTTGGTTATATCTCTTTAAAGCGTCTTTAAAATTTTATCATAAAATTCGGAGTTTTGAGGTCTGCTATATTAGTGCACCTAAATGTATGAAGGTTATTAAGGGAACCTTATGGACGAAGGCATATATTGTATAGAACAAGTAAATTTTCAAAGATCAAGACGAATAACGATTAGCGAAAAATATAAACCAGATATTCCGAAGAAATAGTGTTTTCATATTGATAATGATAAATACAACGCATCTGAAGTTGCAGCCTTGAGGTGGAAATAGTTCATTTTCTTGTAAATTTTTTTTTGGACGATTTAACGTCGGATATCTACAGGATATACACTAAACTAATTGACCGAATTCTTTATTATCGTCCATTTTGTAATCTTGCTTTTCTGGAAGAAACCGTAATCACTTTTATAGTAAGTAGAAAAACTGTTCCAAACCAGCAACAGAAGGCCAAACTGAACAGAATAGAAGTCAACCTAATGCTAAAAGCGTGGCATTTTATTCAATAATGTGATTTTGAAAGGCTCTCAGAGGAATATTTTAACCTAAATAGAAATCTGACTTTTCAGACTTACCAACAAGATGACCTCTTTCCAATGGTGTATATTATTCCAGCCAACGAATCATAACTGCCAAACACTGCGTTGCCATGGGAAAAAGCTGGTGTAAAATTTAGCCTCGTACTAAAGTTGCTAAAATGAATTACTGTTTAATTGGTGGCCCTTTTTGCAATCAATACGAAATGAATTTTCTTCAGAAAAATCGTAATATTTTCTTGGTTCGACATCTTGTTTAAGGACGTGTTGAACAAAGCGCACTTTAAGCAGGAAACATGATCGATAAATAGAAGACCTGTGCAACAAGGCTAAGACAGCCGCTGATTGGCTGATGCGCTTACCAACATCATGACTACGTGATCTATTGCGTGTTGGACGATACATATCCGTACCATTTAAATTCCTTTAATGAAATAAATGAAAAATTGAAATTCATGATCCACGACTTGGATTCGAACTAGAGACCACGAGTATCTGATTGTTTATTTTGTACATTGTAGAGCTGCTAACTTGACATCTAAGGCGAATTGCCGTCAGTCTTATCGAAAGTAATTTATCAACACTCTTTAACAAAAACGCAGCGCCAAACAAGCAGGCGGCCACATCGTATTCATATAAGGGAAAACGTCATTTTATTTTAATGCGTACCTACAGGTTCATAAGCGATTTTATACATGAATTTTCAATAAAAATATCGCTGCTAGACATGTGCAATACCGGCCTTGATTCACATAGCCAAGTTTGATATGTTTAAATTATTTCTTGAGAAGCATTGGGGATATACAAGGTGTATCTAAACCCCTGTCACAAATTTCTTGTGGTTATTCCCCACAGCGAGATGAAAACAAAAGTTCATGTAACATGGTTCGGATAACGAACCGTTTATGAGATTTCCGCAGTTAGAAGTGAAGTTTCAGCAGTTGGTTTTGTACCCAAGAATTTGTTGTACCTTCTCCGCATGTCACTGCCATCCATAGAGTAGAAAAACCAGCTGCTGAAACTTCAATTTTAACCAGAAAAACTAGCTGCGGAAATCTCATAAACGGTTCGTTATCCGAACCATGTTTATATGAACTTTTGTTTTCATCTCGCTGTGGGGAATCACCACCATCAGTTTATGACAGCGGTTTAGATACACCATGTATTTATTTAGAACAAGCAAGCATTTTACATTAAAATTAAGTTCAAACAGATATTTGCGAAAATCTCCATTGGTAATAGAAACTAGTGATGTCAAGATCCGGATATCCGGATCTTTTTTTCGGACCTAGGTCCGAGATCCGAGATCCGCATCTTAGATCCGAGATCCGAAATTCGGATCCTGTATATATAAAATTGTGTATATGCAAATTTTTTTAATATACAGCCATCTTATAACGTGTCTCAAATTCAAAAGACCCTAAAGTCCCTAATTACCTATGACTGAGCAGTGGATCGCTTTAATGTAATCAACAATCAAAATCATCATGAAATAAAGTCAGCTTTAATTTAACAAATCTTTATACTCTATCCAACGAAAGTTGGAGTGGGCGTCTCCAGTTAAACTTCCTATTTCAATTGTTAGACATTGTTGCCAAAGTAGAATCAACAATGTCTAACAATTGAAATAGGAAGTTTAACTGGACACGCCCACTCCAACTTTCGTTGGACAGAGTATAGTTTTCGTTTTAGTTAGAATTGTACTATATGCCCTCAATCTATATGGACTCGGCTATTGCGATGTGATAGCCTGAGTCCTCCGAAGTCCTAATTAGTCCTAATACGCATCCAGTTAAAGGATCCGAGATCCGACATTCGAAATCCGGATCCGAGATCCGAGATCCGGATACGAGACCTGGATCCGGATATTTCTAGATCTGAATCCGGATATTTTCAGATCCTGATCAGAAATCCGGATCCAACGGACATCACTAATAGAAACCCCTAAATAGTAAAGCAGAAATGGCCGCAGAGTTCTAACAGTCATTTGAAAAACTTCTTCAAGCAATACTGGGATTTCTGCTTATGATGCTGAAAATACATGTAATATATAACAGCACACCACCTTTGAGCTCTTACTTATTTCTGTGCGTATTTTAAATAGACGTGCTTATGGATAGAGTTTTGTTTATTAGTATATTCTTTCAAGTGGTATTAAGAGCGTATTCGAATAATCTTGGTGCAATAATATTTTTAAACGATGAATCTGACAGACATCTTGAGATTTGAAGATACGCTGGAAACTGTAAGGCTTAGAAGATCATTAAATGTAGAAAAAATTCTGGAAAAGACTAACTGTTTAGGCTTGTCCTCTTATAAATGGCCTCGCACTTGTGTATAAGCTTCCGGTATAAGATTGAACTATGGCGTTCTTTCCCTGTGTTAAACTATTCCCTTTGCTGCTGATTCCACGGAGATTTTATCCTAACTAACTAAAGAGAGAGATTTGACAATACCACAAAAGAGAAGATATCTGTCCAAAGAAAATGGCCTTTATATTCTCTGCATCTCAATCCGATAGGATATATACGAGGTGTCCTACGAAGAGGAATTGCCATCCTCCATCTCTTGACATAATACCTATAGAGTCAAAATCGATTCAAGAGCCAATTATAATTGGTGTCCTCCATTCTGGATAGCTTGATTAACGACATGACTCGTTGTGGTGCCTTCTTTCATTAACGCCAGAGCGCACGGTATCACATTCCATATTGATTAGCATTTAGAATATTAAACACCAAACTATGTTGATATGAAATCCTTGAGACCGCCTGTTTTATTCCTTTCATTATTCATACTTCTGTGGAGTTATCAACAAAGAGCGGCAGCCTTCGGCGTTTTACAGTTTTATAATTCTGGGTGCATCCATGATAATATTAAATTTTAATATTCATAAATTTAATATATTTTATTTTAGTCAAGATCAGGATTAATCTAATGTGAAAAGAAAAAGTTTTCCTTTTTTTTATCATTAGAGTTGGAAAAAATTGTTAAGAATATCTCCGGATTTATATGCAGTGATATTAATGTTTTTAATTGAGTTGTTTTCTTTTAAGCGTATTGTTAATCATTAATAGAAAACATTTTTTCCAGGAATATGTTTCATAGTTGAATATAAGATAGTATTGTACTTCAATACACATAGTAGATTGAAAATAATTTTAAAAACAAAAAATAAATAAAAACTAGACCGTGGTGCTCTTAAGGCAAACAAAGAATATCTTTACGAAATTTTAAATAGGAATTTGCAATTTTAATTGAATTTTTAATGGTCTAGATATTTTCTTCCTGGTTTCTATTCTCTATTGTTTTCTTCCGAAAATCTTTTTCAATTCTATATTGTGCAAGTAATGGAAGAAATTTGAAACACATTATTTATTATTAGATTTTCTCTCCAAACAGAAATACAAACATGATATATTTAGAAACACAATTACTTTTTGTATTTATTGCTTTTATTGGTATAAATCAAGAAACATTGTATATTGTTTTCTTTTTTTTTTTAAGCTTTGAGTAATTGATAGTTGGGAGATAAAAAGTTTTGTTTCTTTTTTTTTTTAACTTTAAATTTTCATTCACAAGGGTAACTTTTTCTTCATTTGGTCTTTGTTGCATCTGTTCTGTTATAAATTTACTTTGAAATATTTTTCTATTATTTCCATAATACCAGGAGCAGCCGTCGCTTCACGTCTTATGATAAACATTTTTAATGGGCTCATAAAACGCTGTCATGTTAAGTGAAAATTTCTGAATGATAATAGTTGTCAGACAAATTCCTAGCTGAAGCAATTACCTAGTATTTATAAACATTACAGAACTTTTAAACGACTGTAGCATTTGTTCATGAGGGCCGACTCTTGTGGTTGCAGTAACGTTTAAACTCTCAGATGAATTTTAATTGTGAAATCTGCCATGCTTTTATAGCACTAGCGAAAGAGTTAAAACCAAATTGAATAACTTTAATTTTAAATGACCTATAATTAAATGACTGCGGTGCGGGGGAACCCAAACTTTAAACGGATCTATAAACCGGAAGCTAAAAATGCGGTCCTCTTTAAATGGCGCATAATTACGTAATTCAGAACACGAATGAGTCATTGGTTGAAAGAGAAGCCTTCACAACCAGTCAAGTCGTATCGTTGACTGAACTTTGAAGAGCACCTGTACTTTTAATTTAGGTTCAGAACTGCTGAAATTTGACACAATGGTTTACAAAAAATAATAAGTTTAGCAATTTTTTTAGCAGAACACCAGTGCATCTGAAGGCTTCTAACTTGAAGGACTTAAAAAGATGTAAAAATATTTTTTGTAAGCCGAAATTTTCTATAAGGAATTTTCATCTTAGAAAAAGGAAATAAAACCCTTGAGTACTAGAGGGTTATCAATTGTGATTCAATGCATTATGTATTATTTTCAAGTTTTCTATCAATAGATGTTATCAGCTTAGGAATTCAGATTGTCTGATACTGGCTGATTACAAAGATCTTGTTCTACGGTTATCCCTATAGATATATTCATATGTGAAAGACCTTTCGAGTTGCGACTGAGTTACAGAGTTCAAGTACCGATTGCCAAGAAATTGTTAAAAATATTAAAAAATATAATAATAGAAATATATTGCCAAATTATATGCTATGATTTAATCGTTATTCCCAATTTACTGGTAATTTTCATTCATTTGGTTGTTCTACTCTGAAGATTGTAATTACTTCATAAACAAACTATTATGAAATATTTATTTATTATTAAAATATCTAAAGAAAAAAATTAAAATTGACGCTTCGTGTATATAATTTCCTATATACAGTGCCATGAATCTCATAAAAAATTACTGTTCCGTTGGAGAAAATACATCTCTATATAAATTCTCTGCATGATGAAGAATGGCTATATGAAGCAATACAGTTTACATAATACCGTGTAATCCTTTAATTTAATGTGTCTAATATCTGGTGACGAAATCTTTGCCGTAAAGATAGCCTGGAGATATCGTGCCATTTTCTTTACCAATGCCTAATAGCAAGTTGTCCATATGTTCGCCTACTCCTCCTTCAAAGCCTTGACAAGTTGAAGACTTGCTTTTGGACGCTTGTCACATGTTCGCAATCGACGTTCTAATTCAATCCAGGGATATTCTATTGAGTTGCGCTTAGTTACTTCGGCTGGTTAATCCTGGATTTGTACGCTGATATCTTCAAACCAGGAGGTAACACCTCTGTCTTTTATTATGATGATGATGATTATTATTATTATTATTGTGCATCATCATGCTAACCGAGTCTTCATCGAAATGCTCTCATAGTGTAAGAAGCAAATAATTCCAGATCTCCGGATAGTGTTGGGTGTTCAGGATTCCGTCAACCACAACCAGCAGATCTAGACCCTACATCCAAACCATGAGCAATTTTCTCAAGACCAAACCATCACGCTACTACCGCCGAACGTATTGGTTGGATTACACACTTCAATAGATGTCGGTCGCATAAGCCCGCAAGACGATATTTCGTCTAGACAATGGTGATCTTTGGCTTATGGACAGTCGCCCGAGCAAAGAGCAGACCATGGAGCTGAGAGTGGGTCCCTGAAGTCTTTCGGTAGTTGCGTTGTCGGTGAGATGCCGCCTATGACAGACCAATCTTTACCACTGCCATGACATCGTGTTTCCATTCCTTTCAGATACTGTCACCTATAGTTAATTTGGTGAATTTTATTTACACCTATGGCACGTATTTTCAAGCCGCTGATGTGACTTCTTTCTACTGGGCTGCGCCTCGTTGGGAGTAGTGAAGCTGCTTGGACGGCGTCTTATATTACGATAAATTATAGCTTATATAATCTGTATACGTGGTTTTTACTTACAGCATGGAACAGCGCGCCTTAGGGTGTCCGGATTTATACGGATCATGTAATTTAAAAAACCTTTCTAAATATTAGTTTTGGAAGTTTTTTTTCTTTAGAGAATAAAAAACATCTTGCATAAATTTTTATTTCTGTTAAATTAGACAAATTATTTACCAGCAGATTTGGTATATTGCAATTTTATGTTCAATATTTTAATTAATCCCAAGTTACTGAATACATACTGTTATTATTAGATGAGATATAATCAAGTTGATGATATTGATAGCTTTTACTGTGGAGAATGCAGTTCTTATCATCTGTAATTCCGAGAATGCAGTTCTTTTACGTCAGTAGGATTTCCCTTTATCCATAAAAAATAGGTTATTAATCGCTTTTTTTGTCGCCAGAATGTAATATTTATACAGCAGGAATTCATGTAGAACGTTTTCCTACTCAATTTCCGGTTTATAAATGATATTATAATAAAATAAAAATAAGTTGTTATGTTACAGTAATGAGGCCCAATTTATTAATTCAAATGGCCGTATTCATCTGCAAGACCGGAAGAAATATCTTCTGAAAGCAGAAAGAGAGGCTATGTTTCACTCCTCAATACTGTTCTTGTTCGTTTAAGCGTTTGTGCGTATATTAATTTTGTTATTTTGGGACGACCATAATTAGCTTATTTTTCCTTAACTGAAAACGTTTCCAGCTTTGTGTTTTCGGATCGAAACGTGGAACTACGCGAGCGCTACTGTGGACAACGTTAATTTTTAAATATAATTACGATCTTCTCAAGTGCTGAATTTGTTATTAGATTTTGTTCAATTACAAAAAAAAAATCTCCACAACGAACCAGCTGACTCACGAGGTTTTTTCCAGAAAGACATTGTAAGGAAATTTATTTTTTGACTTTTTGGGACATCTATCATCAAGCTTTTCACTTAAGAAAAAAAAATCATCTATTTTTTGTGTTGATATTTAAAAATTGAGCATTGAAAATCGTTGGCATGTAATACCCTTGGAACGGAATTACAAGTTATGGGTGGTGGTTAATGGAATTTTATACTATTTGTCATGTAGATACTCATTCAAGTTCCTTGGAAATGCTGGAGGGGGACATCAGCTCTTGTTTTCCAGAGTTGAGCAATGATAGTGAGGTTTGGTGATTGCATTGGCTGGGGAAGATTAACTTTGTTTTCATGCTCTTCAACATAAGATTGGACATTGCCAGCGGCTGGAGAAGGAACATTGTCATCCTGAAAATACCATCCCCTGTAGGAAATAATGGCTGCGCCATGGAGTGAACCTCATTGCTCAGCATTTGTTCATAATCCTTGCCAATTACACTCTCTTTCGAGATGATAATTGAATCTGCAGAAAACTACAAATGTCGGAACCTCCACAGTGTCCCATCCTGGAATCAGACAGCCCAAATCAGAATCTTTATGCGTTCTCCACACAAAAAGGCTCTTCGGGCCACTTGACTCACCAGCAACCTAGCTTTATATTTACTCTTTGCATCACTAACTTTCTCCATGTTGCATTTACTTGGTCCGAGGAGTTTCAGTGGTTTGACGATTGCAGTACAGCTATGCTTTTCTGTTTAAGAAGCTCCCTTCTCACTGTTTTGATATAAGGTGATTACGAAAATGCAGATTCAGCTCTGCAGTCAATCTCATAGCAGTTGTTGTCTTCTTAGTCTCTGTCGGTCATTCAACTTATGTTTACGCTCGGTGCATTGTTTAGCAGAACATGTTTTACCTTTAACAGTCATAGCTCTCGATACATGAATAAACTGCATCACGAAAATACTAGCTTGTCGGCATCAACAATCTACTCTTTAGAAGTCGATAAGATCGGATATAATGTGCAATCATAGCAATAGCACAACATCCACAGATGTACTGATGCCTGTTAGCAGGTGAATAGAATATACACAATAGAAACGAAAATAAGAGCACCTGCCGGTTAGTATTATTTCGGGGGGAGGGGATAACAACATTAGCGTTTGACAAGACTAACACGGAGTGTTTCCATTATTGTGTCAGATGCCAAACACGAAGTGCTTCCATCATTGACCCTTGCTTTTGGAAGGGAAAAATCTCCGGATTTGAGAAAATAAAAAAAAAACAAAACCGGGAATGAATTGGGTATACGTGATCTTGAGGATACAAGATGACAATGGGACAGATTCTAAACAGAAGCGAAATTACAGGAACTGCTAGCGCTTTAGATAGAGAGGATTTTAGGATCTGTCCAGTTGGCACTTCATATGCAAGAAACCATAATTCATAAGCGCATTTCAATTGATTTCATCTTTTCAGTAGAGTTTACATTTACAGCGTCATAAATAACACTGGATATTTAGCTACTTGGGAAATGAAACTGCTTTCGCTTTCGAAATGCCTAACCCTTTGCTGTTACACATTTTAATAATAGTTGAATACGAATATTTGGCATCAGATAGGGCTGTCATTATAACCCTCCCAAAATTGGTCTTTTTATGACATACTTGATGCAAAAATTACAACAATTAGTACTGATATTATTTGGCTACGTCTATGTCACATTACCTTCACGTGTTCCCTACGTTTGCGTATTCAATTCGTTTAATTGTAACGTATTTAATTTTATGTACAACTTTATTTCTGCTGTTGTAAGGCTGCTACTTCCAATCTGATTTTTTTCTCCTCTTCTTTGATCAATAATTTTACGAATTATATGAATTTAACTTTTTAAATGTTTCGTTTTAATCTTGAAATTAATTATTATTTTAGTCTAAACGAGCTATATATACAGTAGACCCTTCTTCTAGTATTATATATTTAGAAATAAAATTTTAAAAATTAATGTTACACTTCGTATAATTTATTTGACAAGTGAAAATCCAAAGCTGAACACCATAAATTGTAATTATAAGTTCGACCAAGACCAAAAATCAGTTTGTTTCCAGTCGTGACTCTTATCTTCATGTCAGTGGTTTCCCACAGTGATGATACTAGTATATGTTACTGTTCTTTCAACTTAATAGCAATTGTTAGTGGGTGTACGTTTGATAAAAGACATCTCTGTAAGAGCATACTGTTCCAAACCTATTATACAGGGCGATTCGAAAGTCCCCGAACTCCAAGTATAAGAAGTATTTACTTTGAGTTTGGGGACTTTCGAATCGCCCTATATTTTGGTAGTGTTAGCTACGATCGCTGCACAACATTAGTCGCTTTGCACTCATAACGTAGAGTAGTAGAGATAAAATCATAAAGTTGCAGACATGCAGAGAAAACTGTTATGAGAAGTATGCAAATTGAAGTTATTTCTTGATTTTTAAAAAAAATTCTGAAAATGATTTCTAATATTTCTAACAATTATTATGATTGTGCATCTTTAGTGATTGAGGTAAAGCATGTGCCAGGTTAAAAACAACTGTCAATTCAATCAAGGAAAAATTTTTTTATTCCGCACTCATAATCATTATCAGAAAAAATAATATTTTTATGAAGCGGAAATATTTTCTAAATATTAACAATAAAAGGGGAAGGGAGAACACGGATTTATGAATGTTTGTTTTTTCATTATGTCTTCCAAGAGGAAATAATTAAATTTTTCGTCTAGTTATGAAAATGCTTGTGTTTTTTAAAGTTCGAAGAGGGATTGTCTCCTATATCGAATAAGTCGATTCATGTTTTTAAAAAAACATATGCACGCGATCATACACACAAATACCCATTATTTTACGTAGTTTGATTCTCTTCGCATTCCATTTGACTAGATAGCGACATTTTACACTTTGCTTTTTTTTTAGAATTTCGTGAAGTGGAAAAGACTTATCTACAAAGACTAATAATAGTAATCAGTGATGCTACCGAGGGAAAAATATGCTTTTTAAACTGCATCGATTATGTTGATTCCAAATTTTAACAGTTTTTTGCTGAGCTTGATCATGATTCTAAGAACTGTACTTTCTGTACACTCATAACATCCAAATGACCTGCGTAGACAGAGCTTCTGGGAAGGGAAAGGCTTTCCAATTCTCGAGTCTGTTGGGTTGTAGCTTCGAATAATGTTTTGGTCACGTAGCTTGTGCTTGGTGTAAAGTATTATAAAAAGGACCCATGTATGTTGAGATAACAATTAATGTTAAAGGAATAAAAATCACCATTTGTTGACGCACAAAAAAGCAAACAAACATTGACCTGTACTTGAATATTGCTCGCTAGTTCGACATAAGACTCCGCCTTTAAATTGTGATGATTTTATGTCAGCCTAAAACAAACCAACCAAACACTCATGACATAAATTTGATGGTGAGTTACGAGTATACCACTAATATGCATTTAAATAAACCACTGCTCGATAGTGAAGTCGTCACAGCCGATGGACCAGCAATCAAATGAAGCGTGAAAAAACAGGAGGCATGGGAAAGCATTGGATGTTGAAGTCTGCCTGAAGATATTTAAGAGTGATAAACCGTGAATCAAATGGTCATGGCGCGACGAAATAACGCCCACAGCGAATGTCGTTGCAGAAGGGGACTTCGCCGACCTTTTCGTGAACTTCAAGAACAGCTGGACTCGAGTTATTATTGTTTTCATTTTCTATGGCCGTGCAATTTATAACCTTCACTTGAAAAAGTGGAACAAGATGTCGCCTTCTCCATTTCATTGCTGGCGTTTTGTCCTGAATTGTAGTGGAGTCCATTCCTTCCTTGTGGAAGCGATAATTTCATCCAGATATCATCATAAGGGAGTTTTTGAGTTTTTTTCTTTTCTGTTTTCTTCAGAGGATGTTCTGCATTATTTTTTCATAAATTTTCTTCATTTATTTTATTTTGATTTTATTTTTTTGGTTAAAGGAGAATGTCCGTCCCTCTGGCTTTCCTTTTGAGTTAAATACAGTTAAATATTTAAGATAGCTGTTTGCAGATTGTTATGAATAGGCCAAGCTTGTGCCCAACCTTCAGGAACCAAAATATCCTAACGATTTTTGACAATATCTGAATTCAAATTTGGGATCAGCAATTCCGTCTAGAGATGCGGCTTCTCTTGTTGTTGACTAGTAAATTAGTTCTCCGAAATTGACCAAACAGTTCAAGAAGTAGACATGAGAGATCCTATAGGTTCAACAAACATTAATTTTTGATTGACCAAACATAAGTACCCTTCCCCCTAGTGGAATACCTACAATCAGAAGATTAAGGGTAGGACTTTAACCTTTCAGCTAATAGAGATGACGTTTTGTGTTTGTATTCTTTGTTGTTAATATTAGTTTCTCTTTAGAGTAGTAATATTTATATGTGGAAAGAGTTAGGTTTGGAGCTAAGAGTTACGTTTGGCACTTTGGTGGCGCTAAAATTTAGGGGGGGGGGGGGGGGCGGAACCCGCAATTTCAGTGGATTTTTTTCTTTTAAGAAATATTATGCGGATATTTTTATTTTATTTTATACTGATAAAGGACCATAAAATCTTTAAAAGGGCTTATATGCTTCATTTTAAATAGCTTTATTATTTTCCATTTGTAAATAATCCAATGAAATCTTCAAAAAGGAGATGATGTGTTAAATCACGAATCTAGTCCCATGTATTTCACGGCTGGTGTAGCCATGGTTGTTTTAACCTGTGTAGTACTCCCATATCCCTTTTCGTTTCTAGCTGTTGTTTCCAGGAAGTCTTTCTGAGCGCATTGTTATTTACGTCAGATGAAGGAAGCGTTGTGAACCAATTGCGTTTGTTTTCGACGTCGGCCGCTGATCGGCGGTGCATTCGCTCGTCGGTTGCGGCGACGTCAAGTGCCGTGAAGGCCTTTGGGTGCAGGCGGGCGCGGAAGAAGGACGTTTGCGTTGCTGCCAGCCAGCCAGGAAACTCGGGCAAAAGTCAATGAACTCTCCTCATCTAAGGCATTGCTATGATGGCGCCACCATTTTAGAAGCGGCAGGTACACGGAAGCTACAGGTCCCCCTCCCGTTTCGACAAAAATGGGGAATTAAATGACAAGAGGGTGTATTGATCTCGCCCCGTTGAGCGACCTTTTCGTGACATTCAGTGGCCCCCCCTCCATCGCACTGAAAAGCGTCCGTTAATGGTGGATCGGAATGGAGATTTGAATGGGAAATTGCAAAGGGGAAAAGAATAAAAAAAAAAAAACCCCAAAAAAAAACCATTCCGCGAACCCTCTGATTGATTCTCCCATTATAACAAATTTCTTTGCTGTTAACTTTAAATAAATATAAGAAAAGGCAATAGCCATTTTAAACCTGTGACTATAGAATTTTACTTTTGAAGAATTTTTGTTGAAATTTTTTTTCATATTTTCTAATTTCTGAAATAATTTTATTTTCATTAGCCTACGAATTTTGTTTATGAATGCGCATTATAAATTGCTTTGCGCAAATTTTGGAGAAAAATATATAATTTTTGAAAATACGGTTTTGACTTTTAAAATTAATTTAAATAAATTTTCCGTTAGTTTTTCAGATACTTTATTTGAAAGGATCTCAATTTAACAGTTATACTTTATTCAGGAAAAAAAAAGGCGTATCTTCTTACATCCTGCCATCTAGCGTTGAAATATTAAAATAATATTGAAAACAAAGTAAAAAAAAAAAATCTTTTCCTTCCAAAAATATAACAGTTGAGACCTCAAAACTACAATTCTCCCAACCTCAAACTTAAGTTCATCACTACTTCTATCCTATAGCATCAAAGCCATACATTTTTTAATTTAATAAATTTCATCCGAAGAACATTTTGGGATGTTTTTCCCTCAGGGCTTCCTTTATAGAAGTGTTATTCAGGATCTTTCCACTTCTCACCATCTTTTTATTAATAATATTATTAAAAATTGTTGATATCGTCTTTCACTTTTGTTTGAATATTTTGCGGTGTATATAGGGTTGCATTCCAGTACCCCCCTCTTAAAAGTTACTTGAAACGTAAAAACGAACAAAATAATCAAAGCAATTCGAGGAATGTAATTTAAAGCGATTTCTTCGAAATAAAACGAAAATTTTTTAATTGTTATATTTCCCTCTTCCGTTTTCGATTTTCTGTATTTCTTTTCTTTAAACATTGGCTTCCTTTCCCTCTATCATTTCTTCTATGAAACCACTTTTAATTTTCCCCTGCCCAGCGGATCGCTCGCTTTTGTCGAACACAATCGACTCTGTTTCTAAGGCCTCCTCCCCCTACTTCAACACCCCCAAGTAGAGTTTTTCGAATGGAGATCGACTCCGTGACCATTTGCAAGCTTAATTAACCAGGCTAGGTCTGCCGTTCTGCTAGGTCGCACCACTGAAACTAATTCTTCTTCTCTTCTCGCACTCGATACCATTGTGAAAGTAAAAATTTTCGTGGAGAAAGAAGGACAAGAAACAGCTAGAAAGATTAAGGGGGGGAAAAAGGGAGTGGGGAAAGAAAAGAAGTAGTAAAAGAAGAATACCTTCTCACTGTATTGCTTTTTTGAAAAGATTCATTCTATTGTGTAGCGAGATATGAGTGAACATTAAAGAGTGCAATCAATAGAAGGCAGAATGATTTTGAATGCATCATTTTTTTTTTTATTCAGTGTTGTTTGAATATGAAAACCTTTTTTAAAGTTAATTGTCCCTCAGATGAAAGGAAAAGCTATTTTATTTCCGTGTAGGTTTCTTCTGCTGTAATCTTAATAAAGGATAATAGATACTTTTTAAATGTAATTGCGTACTCTTAGAAAATTGCTTTGGTGGATAGTTTTGTAAAAAACATTGTTCCAAAATGAGTTTGTTTTGATTTGCATTAAAAATATAAGCTTCCTTATTACGATAGAGATTGTGAATATGGCTTCTTGAAAATCTGAACGGTCACTTCAAAATTTAATATAAGTAATGAAAACAGGAAATGAAAACTTTAATAGATCATATATTTGAAATTCTTAAAAACACATTTAAAACTTTGTTTTCTAGACTTTTGTAGTAAATAGGGGGGGGGGGGGGGCACGCACCGCCTCAATCGACTCTGTAAGGATTAAACAACAGTTAATTGCCTCAATTTTCTGCTGAATTCTTATTATTATTTGCTTAAAGTTATTTTTTAAAATAGAATAAAACTGGAATCCTTGAGAAAGACTTGACATTATACTTATCGCAAGAAAATCGAAGGGGACCCCCCCCCCCTCCCCCGTCAGGGATCCTGTTATGATCGCCTTATTATCTTTCATTTACACTTTTCGCTCCATCTAAATGTAACCTGCAAAGGGAGTTTGTTTTTTCTTTTTTTCCTTCTTCCTAAACAAGCATGTGATGTCTTGAGAATTCCCACACAAAACTTGTCCTCATCTTGATTCGTGGCGTTTGTTTTATGCTCCTCCGTTGCGATGGCAACCAAAGAGACTCTTCCATCAAAAGTTCAAGTCAACAGTCAAAAGTTCAAGAGCGGTCACCGAGAGAGTCTACGCTGATATTCCCTTTTAAAATATTCTTCTCATGACTTGGAAAAGAGTTGAGAACGACTTTTTTTTTAGTTTTCGCCAGACAAGTTACATTAGCTGTATTGAAATGGATCAACTTTTATGGGAATGGTCCTGGTTTAATAACAAGTTATTTCTCTTAACTAGCGGAATTGCTCACAACTGACTGCGCGTTCTCATCCGTAATTTAACTTTATTAGACGCACACTGTCCCCATAACTCTTCTTACTACATGATCCGGTTTACCGCAACATATTATGTAAAATTCAATGGGAAAATATGATCATTAAGCATTGAATTTGTATATATGTTAGAAATCCATGCATATAAATCCACCTTCAGCCCTGAAAAATATTTAGGGCAAAATTTGTTATGTTCGAAATGCTAAATGGGAAAATATATAAGTGAATTTCTTTGAACTAAATATAATTTAGTAATATACAATAAACAGTCCTCAACATAAAAAATTATTGACGTACATTTCATTTTTTAATCAATGAAGGGATTTTACAACTTTAAAGTTATATAATCTATAAAACTTCTAAAAAAATCCTATCCAAATACTTCAGTACAATTACCCAAATGAAATAGTCCTTCCAGAAAGATTATCCAAAAAATTTTTTCTTTCAAAAGAATTCTACCAAAAATAATTTGTTTCAAATTCTCTTTTATATCTTCATCAAAATTTTTTAAAATATATAGTTCATTTTATTTCTATATACGATTAGAATCCAAATTTGCTTTTTAGAGGGCGTCTCACCTAAAGTGAACCAATATCCAACTTCTAAAATTTAAACCCGACAATACTTTCAATGGAAGAATTATCTTACTTTCATGTGAGGGTTTTTTTATATGTATTCCATTTTCGAATATGGAAGTCAAGTTTGAAATGTGCAATGGAAACCCCTATTTTTAATAGTATTTCCTATTGTAATAATATTCTTGTTGTTTTTTCAATTGATCCAACCGTTTAGAAGACAGAAGAGGCACAGAAAGTATGGTGCGTTTGCATTTAAAGAAAAGACAAAAAACAGAAAATTTTCGTAAACACAATGGATTAAAAAATGAATAGCAATGTTTTTATTTGAACCTAACATTTTCATAGTAATGAAAACCAATGGTTGTACAATAAATGTTGTTATAATAAATGTTCAAACACATGTTCTTCTTGATCTATGAACATCTGTAAGCGATGTTGCAGAGATCTTTCTGAATGTAATATCGTTCCCCTTTCCAACGCATTGCACACAGCTTGGATCCTGCACTGCATATCCTCAGGTGTTGTTGGCGTCGTTTTTTGTTTTTTTTCGGAAATGGAATACATATAAAAACCCTTCACATAAAAGTACAATAATTCTTCCATTGAAAGTACTGCCAGATTTAAATTTTAGAAGATGGCTATTGGTCCACTTTAGATGAGACACTGTATATATTAATTTCAATTATAGACCTATTTTTAACAGTGAAAAAGCCAATATATTTCTCAAATACATTTCCAGTGTGTTTGAGAAATCAAAATAATCCAATTTGAATATTTTTATTGCAACATATTTTTTTAAAAATCCGAATATAGATTAATTACATTAAAAGTTTCAATGGGCTTGACAATATCCTGTATTTAAGAGACAAATTCCGAAATTTTGGCAATAATATATAAAGTACCATCCAAGCTTGTTTAGAAACTTTTAAAAAGTTTTAAACCATGCAGAATTAATGAATGTAAAATTTTAATAGATGGAAATTAAATATTTATACAGTTTTGGTTTGATGTCATATTTGATAAGGATCTTTCTTCCGTGTTATAAGTAGGAAAAACAATGCATGAGAAACGATTGGTCTTCTTCTTTTTCTCTTTCTTTCTTTCATTATTTTTCTTTTGCTTCTTAAGAGGCTATTAATTCAAGGAAGTAATTAGACAGCATCTGGGTCCTCCAAAAGTAGACCGATCCTTAATCTCAGGCAACGCGTGTTTACACTATGAGACATTAGGGCTTGCTAACAAAACCTTATTAACACTTAAGGGCCTAATAAAAAAAGAACCGTGGTAGCCTTCCAATGTAAATTACATCATTATACGATTCTTTTAAATGATGGCAGAGGAGTCCGAGACAATGGCGGAAGTCAGGGAATTGGAAGTTTGGGGAAGAAAGCTTCTGTTCATAGCACGCAAGGAAAGCAGATTGGTTGCCCTATGAAGGGGCAAATAAAAGGAAAAGAAAGAAGCTAAAACGACTTTCTTAAATGTTCAATTTTGATGATTTTAATAGCTTCATGATAAATGAGCAGAATCGTATAAGTATAAATTGGATGCGCATCTTTAAATTAGAACCCGAGGCAGTGCTCTCACCTGAATGTATCTCTTTAGCATTTCTAAAAGGTAAACTGGTTAAAAGAAAAAAAAAAAGACATTATTGCTTTTATAATTCTTTTCGAGGAAATTAGAAAGGAAAATAACGCTGTAATGTAATCACGAGTCGAAAGCGTCTTCCTTAATTTCCAATTCCAGAAAAATGTGTCATCATTTAAATTTTATGATTGCTAATAACGGATCGTCGTAAAATTTAAACAGTTTATAATTATTATTTTTTTTTTTTACCTTAAAGTTTTTAACCTCATTATTTTGATTCCCCTAGAAGAAGAATATTCCATTAAAATATAAAACAACAGAAAAGTCAACATAGGCTATTGACCCAATGATTCATCTCTCAATTGACATCCTGTAACTTACTGCCATGGAGGATATTGCTACAATAGAGGGAGAGAGAAACATACGAACAATATTTTATTTATCTGTCTCTCCATATGTAACGGTCTAAATTGCAACTTTGGATAAATAGCTAAATTGTTAATTATTATCGAAATGAGTGTCGAAGAGCAAAGGATACAGGAAGTCATGTTTGTCTTCTCATTCCATCGAATTACTGTCACTTTCATTATAATTTTTTAATTGTACTCATGATGTGCTTGAATTGGAGCCGTCTTGGCGACAATAATGAAGATTAATACTGTTTATAGACGCAGGGTTTTCCCTTCTATCATCTTAAGTGCAATTATTCTTATAAAAATATTAAATGGTTAATTTTTCCTCGTGAAGATATCATTAAATGGCGGAAAAGGATTTCGTTGATGAGAGCAAATAAAATTTTTTAGTAATATTTTGTTCTATGAGAAAATTATATTCCCTATTAAAATAAATATAAATTTATCGCTTCATATACAGTTTTCGTTGATTTCCGTCAGCAAAAATCTTTTCATGCCTGTTCATATTGTGCTTATCGCTAGCAATAATAAAACATTTTTTCCCGATAAATAAAATGCTCAGACACTTCCTCTTCCTTTCACTCAGGCTATTTAATGGGGGCTTCCTCCACCTCCCTCCTTTCTCTTTCACCTGTGTTAATTGTGGGTGGGACCCTCGGGAGGAATAAAATTAACTCCAGCTCGCTTGATATCAGGCGGGGACACGCAACCAAATTTCCTTTCTTGAGGTTTTTTTTCCCTCGCCCCCCTCCCCACCTCCTCCCTTAATACCTTTGGGTGAACGTCTGCTCTGGATATTGTTTTTGTTTGATAGAATATTAAAACAAAAACGCCCAGTGAAAAAATAGAACTTTCAGTTTTCATCATTTATCTCTTTGATAGAGTTTACGAATATGGCATTAACTGGATTATTTGTCATCCGTTCTATACTTCTCTAATATTAAATATTCAGATAAATATGTGTGAATAAGTTTAGCAGCAGTTTAATCTTCAGTAATCAAAGGTGATACATATCTCTTACATCTAAATGTTGCACCTTTATGTAGCAAGTGTTTGTACTGATACATTCTGGCGAACAGATTGGAATTCGGTTCTGCGTATTTGGCCTTTATTTCTTGATATATTTTTTAGCTTATCCTAAAATTATTTCACTGAATGATTAACATTAAATAACAGATCAGTCTCAAAGAATATGTATAATGGATAATTTTAAGATCATCCTGTATAATTACGTGTCATATGATTAAAACGTCTCTAATTATTAAGAATACATTTTCAGTGAAATTTCTTTTAACTGGAACGACATTAAACTGAATATTTTCCAAAGAATTTTGATTATACAAGTGTACCCTCGCTATAACGAACAGGAACCAAAAAATTAGTTCGTTATAACCGGAATAAGAAAAATAAAATCGATCTTAAAAATTATTTCTTTCAAAAATATGACAATACTGCTGTATGCTTTTTCGCTTTTTCTTTTTTTTTTTTTTAACTTTTGCAAGCAGTTTGTTGCAATTTGTATTTCAATGTCATCAAATCGGCCTCGGTGGCTCAGCGGTTGCGTGATCGCCTCTGATGCCCGAGTACATGGGTTCGATCCCGGCTGAGGACGACGAGGATTTTTCAGGGGGAAATCCTGAGATCACGCACTTCCTTCGGAAGGGAAGTAAAGCCGTTGGTCCCGTGTATTTGTTTGCCGGCTGCACGTTAAAGAACCCTTGCGAGACAAAATTTGCGGCCCCTATAACGCCGTCCTGAAATAACCATAGCAGTTGAAAAGGACGTTAATACCAAACAAACCAAACCAAACCAATGTCGTCAATTTTGCCTAAAATTGAATCGGGGACATTTTCTTTCGATTGACAGTGCGAAAAACGATTTCTCTCTTTCCGTGTTTTGTGAAAATGTGTTACAACGAACAGTTACGATTATTGCAGGGACCAAAAATTTTTGTTCGTTATTATGAGGAGTTCGTTATATTGAAATTTCGTTACGGGTTTTTTTGGGTTTTTTTTAACGTTTGCCGGGACTTCAAAATAAAATCGTTACATCGGGGGGTTCGTTATAACGAGCATCCACATGTATGAAATTCTTTTATGAGGGAGGTGCAGAACTTATTCACTAGAGAAATTATTTCAACTAAATAAAGGAAATGAAATAAATTGATGGTTTACGTTATGTACGTTGTAAATAAAAAGCAAAAACAAGAAGCAAAGAAAATATTATTATAATTTTATTAATGAAAAATAGGAAATAAAATTCAACAGCCTGGATTTGACCCAGGAATTTTCCGCTCATGCAGCTGACGCGCCACTGCAGACATGAAAGCATTACGCTATTTACAAGTCTTTTGGTTAGAGCAGTTGCCTAGTCCGCAGGTTGAGACTGTCTTTCCTAAGATGTAATATTCATCAAAGAATATCTCAAGATGAGTTCATGAGGGCTTTATCATACGCTATACTTCAGATGTTAAATTATTAATGAAAAATATGAAAGAAATTTTTTTATTAATAATTTTTCATTAATAATTTAACATCTGAAGTATGACGTATGATAAAACCCTCATGGACCCATCTTGAGATATTCATTATTATACACTGCTTTGCAATGAAATTGCCTCACCCACAAGGAGTTATCCGAATGAGCCATAAGTAGGTATACAGCAAGAGATACATCTGAGCACACCTTTATTACGTTACGGAGTCAAGACGTGCACTCGTTTGTACAGGGTGTCCCAACAGAAAGCGGCATCAGTAGGTTGTGGCACCACCTCTAGCGGCGATGCATTGTTCCAGCCGCAGGTGTAGGTGATCATACAGGTTGCGAATTTCATCTTGGAGTACGTCTGCCCAGGCCTGGTGAACCTGCTGTGTCAGTTCATGGAGATTGCGGGGTGATCGTAAACGACGTCCTACCATGTCTCACACGTGCTCAATTGGCGATAGGTCTGGGGACCTCGCGGGCCATGGCAGGCAGTTTGCCGTGTGCGGTCTGGGTTTATCCTGCTGAAAGATTGCGCCGGGTATGGTGTACAGAAAGGGCAGTAATACGGGTTACAGAATCTCTGTGACATACCGTACTGCTGTCAGGGTGCCTTGGATGGTGACTAAAGGCATTCTGGTATCGTAGCCGATGGCACCCCAGACCATGATCCCGGATGTTGGTCCACGATGGCGGTACCGGATGCATTGTTTATTGGCACGTTCCAACGGCCTACGCCACACCCGTCCGCGTCTGTCGTCGGTGTCCAAACAGAAGCGGGATTCGTCGCTGAAGACCACCGGGCGCCATTCCATTCGCTAGCCCACTCGTTCTCGACACCATTGCAGTCGTATCGCGCGGTACTCAGATGTCAAAGGAAGACACAACAATGGACGCCTGGCAGACACTGTCGCGGCGTGTAACCGGCGTGCTATTGTCGCCATTGACGCTGGAGCAGTACAGGGAATAGTGATGTTGTCGCGCAGTTGCCGCAGGGTGATGGTTCTGTCCGCTATCGCTGTTCCCAGTATCCGCCTATCATCTGGTACAATTCTAAAGCTCACATACTGGAGTTAGATGTAAAACACAATGGAGCAGAAGAAACAGGCATGCCTTGTGATGAATTTCTATAATTATTTTAAAGGCTTAGAAATGTTGAATTGTTTTGAAACTTTACAAGAGATATTTGCTTCTCCGGGCTTAATTGTGCTTCTCCGGGCCCCAGAGCCTTGTCTTCTGGCATGTGTACCTTCCTCTCGCCATTGCCTCCAACATCGGCCTACCGTTCAAAGTCCGTTAATTGCGTGAACGGTTGTCGTTGTCGTCGTCGCGGCATTGAGACCGTTGTGCGGATTACAGTACTATCACTCATTATTGGAACACCCGGTACAAGAAATTACATTTTTATTACTTGAAATTAAATAATCATTCATAAAGCTCTAATCTTCCAATTCAAATAAGTCTGATTGCATGTCCTAAGCTATCTAAAAAAATTCTTCCAACGTCTGGCACAGGTGTCAACTGATGAGCCTATACAGGCACCCGGATACCCTGTATCAATCCAAGTGGTCATGTCCCGTGAGCATGCATCTAATCGTTTACTAGTCGGATAGTAAATATGGATAAGGTCGGATAACTCTTTGTTGGTGGGGCAATTTCATTGCGAAGCAGTGTATTTTTATTTGAAATGTTTCGATGTATAGGAACAAAACCAAAACTTTTTTCGATGTATAAGACCTTTGAATTAAATAACTGATTGGTCTTTTTGCAATAGGGACTGGTCACCGTTTTGGCGATCTTTGTCATTTTCAAAGACAAAATTATAGTAATGGATGAAGAAACACATTGTTTTGAACACATTTTACACCATTATTATATCATATGGTTAAATTTAAAAACTTTTTAATTCCTTGGATTTTAAAATACAAAGATCGCCGAAACGATCATCAATTCTTAAAATAAAAATTAGGTATTGCAAAAGCAGTTCTAACATGCAATGCAAGAACCATATTCCAATAAAAATCTTTAAATCTTATAAGATTTTATAAAGCTTTGTTAAAACTTCTCCTATGACTCAACTTTCTCTTTTCCTTTCCTAGGTTTAGCACCTGTCTCAGTAAGCTTTTTTATATTCATAGCCATCATTTAAACTGAGAATGTAGCGTTTAGAATAGGTCAACCTCAGAGTTGATTTCGTGACTGCAAATGAAAGGGAAAGCGACGTGGGCTGTACTTTGATTCTTTTTTTTTTCATTTTTTTATCCTCCACATCTCATTTTTAATCTGGAAGGATCGGAAAAGGCCTTATTCCACTCTTCACGTGATGTCTCCATTTACAACCCTTCTCCCCCTTCTTCCACATTTCCTGTCCTCCTATCTTCCATCGCCATATTTGTCGACCTTCTTTCCTTCGGCCGTTTCGGCACAATCCTTTCTTCAGATTCTCATCTTATGACCATAAATGGAGTTTTCCCTGAGAATTGTGGGGAGGTTTCGCCCACCGCAAGGTAGGAAGGGAAACGGCAAGAGGACGTTGACCACTCGCTTCCCCGAGTCCCAATAACCTACTTCCGCTCGGTTTCGCCCTGTGGCGGTCAGTCAGCGCCGCCGACGTCCACATGCAAGCGACCGTCGACTTCGCCGCGCCTCAATGGACTTTCCACTTGGAATGACTCTGGTTACCAACATGATACGACGACGACTGTGGAAAGAAAGAAAAAATAAATAAATAAATAAACGTTCACGGATTAAAAAAAAAAAAAAAATGCAATTTAGCTCTAGGAACAGTTCTTTCCCCCTACTTCCATTTTCCGTTAGCTCTTTAAGAGAATTTCTTAGAACATTTAGGAATGCCTAATAAATGCATTAGAAAAATAAAAGAAAAAATCATTTATTTTATTTGGATTTCTTTATATAAATTTATTTTTTTTCTCTATATTCTTTAAACGTAGATTCTCAAAATTTACTAATCAGTTCATACACTATGACAATGCCTTCACTAATTTGAAAGTTCAAGAAATGGAACCGAAAAGTGTTTACTTACTAATATGGATATTAAGAAAAACAATCTATTAAAGAGTTTGCTTGCTATTGGTATTATAGCGACTTAACCTGTATTTATTTCTAATGACTTTGATCAATACATGCCATTTGAGCTAATAGAAGATAACTTCATTAATGAGGACACAAACAATTTTCTCAGCACATCAAAATACAAAAAAAAGAAGCTTTTTAATAAGGATTGAATCATCCCCCCTCCCCCTTTGATAAATACACTTCTTAAACAAAAATATTTAAGATGGTTATTTTACAATTGGAGAGGGGACTTTTATTAAATTCGGGACCTCTTTTCTAAAAGGAAAATAAGATCAACTTTTACTGAAAGCATTGCAGAAATGCTTACTTAATAATTAATAACGAGTAGGAAAGATTTTAGATGTTAGCCAAAGAAGAAAAAATTATTGAAATTTATATTAGCAATCATAATCCCGCATAGAATTTTTATTACAGTAGGAACATGAAGGAAGACTATTTAGGCCAAACCAATTCCGTTTCGTTTGTTTTATTTATTTTTTTCGTTCATTTCTCAAGAACTGTTAGGCCTTATAAAAGTATTAAGCAAGAATTTTCAAATGCGTATTTTAATCATGAAGAAAAAAAAATCATTAAAAATTGCACGGAAATTGATAAGAATAAATTGTTTCCCCTCCGATCGTTTTATTAATTTACAGAGACCCGGAAGAACACCTTCCTTTTTTTTCTCTTTTTTTTATTTTTTTTATTTGCATCAAGGAAATTATGTGAGATTCAAACGCTATTATTTTGTAACATAGAGATCGCGTGCAAAGTATTTAAAATTTTCTTCTACGTTTTAGACACATGTTTAAAAAAAATGTTTTTTAATTTTTGGGTAAAAATCTGAAACTTTGTAATATTTTAACAAAACTTTGAGAACTGCGATTGATGCGTAAAAATATTTTTTAATTTAAAATATAACTAGACTTTGTGGTTAAAATTTGAAGTTATTTAAATTATTAATTTAATCAAATAATTTCTGTTTTTAATCGCTTGTCTATAAAACCTCCATTTTTATAAATATTTTTTTTTTTAACTATTTGGTTGATAAGTAGCTGTTGATAACTTGATGAACTATAAGTTAGGCATCGACTTGTTGAATTTGTAACATGGCCAATCTATAAAGAGATTAAAAGTGTGGATTGAAAATTTAGCGATTAAAAGCGATTTGTGCTGTTCATATCTCGTAAACCGTCTACTTTCCGCTTAGATAAAAATATCATAAGTTTACTTGAAAAAAAAAAAGTTTTTTGTTAAGGAGGTAGTAAGATGGAAACCAATTAATTAAAAAAATAAACTCATTTCTATTGATTTGGTTAAATGGAATTAAAATGTGTCTATAGTCAAAGTTTAATTAAATGCATTTGGGAAAAATATAAAATAAAGTAATAACAAAAGTATGTACATAAGAATGTTCTGTCATTACATTATTTTTTATAACTTTTTCCCAAATAGATTTAATTAAATCATTTCTATTGAGCTTATAAGTTTATTTCTGCGCTGCTTTATTTTCTTAGAAATTGCAAATAATTTGAATTTCATATTTTTTTTACGATCATGTCACAATTGTAATTTACGTATTACTCATGTTATAAGTAAATGTTTACTCAAGCAAAGTGTGTCATTACTTTTCAAACAAAACTTTTGTGTCGTAAAAAAAGAGCAAATTTAATTAGTATTAAGAAAGATTTAAATAAACATGTCAAGTCAATCTATTTAATTTGGATATCCCCTCTTTTCGTTTATTTTCAAAATTGTATTTTTTTTTTTTTAGATTTCTTGTGTTAATCTTTATTCTTCAATTTTTTTTGCATAATTTATTGAAATATTTTAAGGTTTATAATGTAGTTTTCCTTTTTAATGTTAGATTCTGGTTAATCTTTAAATATCAATCAACTCTTAGGATTTAAATTGAAACAGATGTGACCATTATGAAATGCGCAGACAAGTAGGTGCATCTACTCCCGATACATTTCTCAAGCACGCAAGAAATTAAGAGACGATAGTTACGATGCATTATTTTCTGACTCCTCAGTGCATTTATGTTGGATGTCTAAAGTAAGAGACCCTTGAATGTACAAAAGACTCCACACTTTGAAAATTCCATAGCTTAAGTTTAACTTCAATATTTAGTATTAATAATTTTCAGTATTTTCAAATTATCTAAAATTTGCTCTAAAAGATTTTGAAACAAAAATTTGCTGGGATAAATTTAGATTAAATATTCAGAATTTTCAGAAGGAAAAGCCTTTAAAATGGAACTTCACCAGAAGTACAGAAATCGCTTGTTTTTACTCGTGAAGACATGTTTCAACCTGTTTATATTGTATTGAACTCTAACTCCTCTATATAAAAATTGCATGTTGATCTATTATTGTACTACGTGTCTAAGTAGAGATTGTTCAAGATTCCATAGATTTCAACCTTGTAGGAAGAGATCTTCAGGATTCTCATGGTAGGGCGGAAAAAGAACCTTCATTGCTCATTTAGCTCGGTGAAGTGCAGGAACCATGAAACATGTAAAACAATGAATGAACGCATACAGCTGATTCTTTCTGGTGAAGTGGAGCGAAGCTTTTACTTTCTGGAAATATGAGGGGAAAAGATAGACGAGAAATTTAACTTAATTTCAAAATCGTAGCTTTTGATCTTAGACAGATGGATTTGGTTCGATATTGGCAAGTGGTTATTATTAAATTATTTTCAGTTGTAATTGTTTGCTTTATTTATTCTACTACAAAGGCTGCATTAAAATATTCTCTTGAATCATTTAAATTTTAACTCTTGTTATTTTTATGAAAATACCGATGGAATTTTGAATATTATTTTTCAACATATAAGATTTCAACCATTTAACAGTAGGCTAGCGCTTGGGGAGGAAGTAAGGTATAGTTTTAAAGTTTGCCACTGTTGACCTCTAACAGTTTCGCACCGCTACTAAAGATCGGGAACTCCACGTGTGTTAACTCTTGACCTCAGGTCGAAGAAAATCTTAACATATATCACTGCCACATGCCTGGCCTTTCTAAGTGAACATATATGGTCAGCGTTAATAACTGGAGGTATATGCAAGAGCGAGAAAGATAATAACATTTCCCTTTATTTAATAGTAATGTTTTCTTTCGCGATTTGTATTATAGTATAATTTTAATTTTGAAAAGTAAGGGTTAGTCATAGACATGTGCGAAACTTTTAAATTTTTATTGATGTTTACGAGTTTCTTTTCTGTTACATGCAATTGCAAACACGAATGTGTCCGGTTTTAAAAGTTTGTCTTTCAGTGCAACGACCGTTGCTGTGTGTTTTTCGTGAACATAGCCTATGAACATCAGGTATACAATTGTTAACAAAGTTTGTTTCTGTAACCAACTCGTAAAACCGAGGATAAAAATTATGTCACGGAAGTGCTTGCATGGGAAACCCTTCTCTTATTCATTCTCCTATATAATGTTAGTTAATGATTAAAAAGAAAGAATGGTTGTATTCTTCTTCTTCTTTGACGTTTATTGATGCGTGATCTGAAGTTTTACACGCTGTTTATTAGAAAGTACACTTATTCTATTATCATAATCGCATGCTAATCTTAATATCAAAGAGCTTTTGAGAATCGTCATGGGAAAGACTTTTCTAAAGAAAATAGAAACGTTCTCCTTCATCGGAACTCAATTAGAAGAATCAGACCGCTTCGTCTTTAATGTTTGCTGCATGTACACATAAATTAGTTCCGTTTTCATTTAACAAATTTTTTTTTTGTATTAGTAACTTTATGCATATTCATCGAAGAGTAAAGATTTTAGCTGAGTTCCGAAAACCTAAAATAATATAGCTGAGTAATTAAATTTAATAAAATAAATTAACCGAACAGGAAGTATTTTATTTAGCTGTTTACTAAATTTATTTTCCTCGTCTATAGATTGAATCGATGTCGCAATGTGTAGGCGACTCGACATGATAACGCGGCTTGTTTTTAAAGGAAATAGAAATGAAGAAAGCTAAATTAATGACGATAATTCTGGCTTAAGAAACTAAAATATAATAAGGTCATTAAAATTCAACCTCTCTTAGAAAACATTTAAATTTTTAACGATAATTTCATTAACTTTTTTTTTGACGTTGTTTTTGTCTTCTGATTCTGTGTTGGTGACATCTAGCTTGCATTTTGGGAAACGCACTGTGATGATTTTCATAATTTTAATGCGCTCACTTCTTCAGTGTCGTTTGTAGACTACAAATTGAGAATTATGAAAATATGCCCAAATTAAATTGTAATAATCTCCATATCACCGTGAAGGCAAATGAGCATGAAGAGTAATTTTAAAACCTCAATTTTGTACACTGGAATTTAACCGGAGACTGGATATGCCCTGACAACTTTTATTAGATGGAAAAGCAACCTTTCCTGGGGGTCATTTTAATCCTTTGCTAGTTCTGCTTAATCTAAGAACGTGTATGTTTTGTTGTATGGCCAGTCTGATTATAAAGGAGCTCTAGCCTGTCCAACGAGAAAGAGTTGGGTGTAACCGATTTGATTGTTGTTGTTGTTGTTGTTGTTGTAATAACGAATTAACCAATCTGAAACAATGGAAGTGAAAAATTTAAATTGGATACACCCAATTTTCTTTTGTTGAACGAGTTTAGTTTCTTAAAGTTTCTAAAAAGTTAAAAGTCATCATTATTTTAAGTTTTAATAACATTTTAAAATGTTAAAACAATTCTTAATCAAAAAATCAAAGTATTAGTATTTTTCCCCATTAAGAATCCCATACATTATTTAATGGACTTCATTTGAGAGCTAATGCATTACATCAAATCGGTGTATCCTAAGGTGAAGAATCTCTGTTGCTTGTTTGTAATAGACAAATATAGAAACTTTTAGAATCACCGTAAGCACAAGGGCGTTCTATCGAGGAGATGTCATGAGGCGGTGGAGTTTTATTGCAGTTTTTTTCTATATGTATTAAGAGAGTTAAGTAAAAGCTTGTAAAAGTATGTTATTTTTTTTGAAAGAGGAATGATAACTTAAACACGAATCTGAATACAACTTTTTGAAAGCTGTTTTAGATTTGAATCTCGGACACCAGCCTGTTGCTTGGTGCGGACCATCAAAAGGGAACAGAATTCCGCAAGGGAACAGGATAGTGAAAGTGTGAAACGCTTTTTTTTTTTTTATCCCTACTCCCAGGCGATGTCGTTGACCGCAAACGGTGGCGCTCGTCGCCGGCCTATTATGTAATCGAATCCGGGCGCTCGATTCATACGCGGCTGGAGACACCAACAACAACAACAACAACAAGTGTTATCGTGGAAAATCCTGGCCTCCCTTCTGAAAGCACAAATTTGCCTCGTAAAATGCCGCCGGCCATTGTTAACACCAGGGCGGAGGTAGGATAAGGGTGGGTGGATTTCAAAATGCGTCCCACTTTTGTTCTTTCGCTTGGCGCATGCTCGGATTGTTAGAGCTGAAATTGCGCACGGCTGTGAAACGACAAAAGGAGCGCGTTTCCGAACGCTGATTCGTCTTCCGGTTAGTAAGAGGAAAATGAAACGATTTATTTATTTATTTTATTTACTTTTTTACGGCGAGGAAAATCCTGCTTCAAATATTCATTGCGGAAGCTGGAGAAAAAGCTAGCGATTGTGGCTCAGGTGGTCGAATAACGTTTCAGCGAGACGAAAAGAGTCGCGACGTAAAAGGGAGGAAAGGAGGGGCCTGCTCGTTATGAAATACATTAATCATTTCATAATGTCTTCTAGAATAACGTAAAATGTGAGACCGAAATTCCTTGTAAAAAAAAGTGGTCGGAAAACGCTGTGGGCTTTCTGTATTGCAGCAATAAACTTGAAGCTAATGTAATAAGGATGAAAAAGCTTTCAACCCATGTAATGACTGTGTATAAAAAATAGTAGGGAGAATAACGTAGATACTCATCCTTCACCAGTGAGAGCAACCTCAATTTTACTGGCTTCTAGCGCCACAGTAAGACTAAGCGCCCGTAATATTCACGCACATTCACCCTTATATGATCCCTAGAGATGTTATATCAAAATAAGTTAGTGAAAAATTTATTAAAGTTTACTTTAGCACTTTTGCACGATCTAAAGTCTTAGTGTGTTAGCTAAACTTTATATATTTCATAGTTTTCACATCCCAAACGAAGATTGATTTACGTCCGACTTGCGGGACTTGTTTTAAGCTTAACCATTTGAGAACTGACACAGTTTGGCGGAGAAGCATTCGTTGGATTTCAAAACGAGTTTCACTGAAAGATTTATGGAAATAAATAATACTTATAATGCCCTTCTTTTCTCTCATTAAAAGGAAGTTGGATATTTTTTTTGGTTCTGAATTCTTAAGGAAAACCAACAGAATTTAATTTATGTTGATTCCAATCATTATCATCACGCGAAACATAGTTTGCATGCTGATTACGCATAGTAGTTTCTTAAGCGCAATTTAAATAGACAAAAAAAATAAGAACAAACCAGAAAAGGTGTTAGGTTTAAAACATTGGCTACCTGTAAAGTTACAATGTAAGGTAATAATTATAAAATTGCGATGTAAAAGTGGTTGACATTGTTATATCTCTTAGAAAGTTTTCTAAAGGATAATGTGTTTTAATCCTAGAGGTTAACTTAAATTATTTGCGTTTAATTAAAACAACTTCCAAATCCTACTCGAAAGAGCTTAAAGAACTTCTTTTGAAGAATAAATAATACTTTAGAAATGGAAACAAAAACAGCATACACGACCATCTTATATTTTCACCAGAATATTTTCCGTTAATATTTTGCGGCATGTTATCTTGCATATTATAATATTGCCTTATAAAAATTTAGTAAAGTTAATATGCTTTTATTATACTAAGTCCCTAAGTAGTCTTTTTAAGACAACGTGTGTGTTTATAAATACCCGAAGATGGTGAAGATATAAATTTTGTGTTGCAGTAATTTCTGCATTGGAAGAAATAGCTTCCTTGTCTTCTTCACACCTTTCTCTCGTCTTCTCTTCGTGGTTGAGATATCGATTGATGATAGACATGGGATTCTGTCCTCCCGGAAGTATACACTTCCCATGGCATCCGCTCTCGTCCCATGTGCTATATGGAATAAGTCATCTTTCCGTTTATCCAGAATACCGCTAGATACAGCATTATTTGCGCTGGCCAATTCAGCAAGCCATTCACGTTTTGAAACCATTCCTTTGCTGCCGACGCCGTCAATGCCACCATTAAACCATTCGGGGGGAGTGAATTGACTTTAGGGAAGAATAAAAAGAATACACAAAGGAAAAGAAAATCCAAGCAGCCTCTAATGTAGTATAATCTTTCTGCTGTTTGCTTTTTATGGCTTTTTTTGTTGCGAGAACAATCGACAATGACGTAATTCTAGGATGTGGATTACATTATATTTCCGCCCATCATGGAACTTTTGTCTCGGATACTGTCTATGGCAGTTTCCGCTTCTTATTTGTTGCAAAGATGGCTTGACTATTGACTAGAAACACTCAATCTCACAACATATGCTTTCTTCTTCTTCTTCTTCTTCTTCTTCTTCTTCTTATTATTATTATTATTATTATTATTATTATGAATACAAATTAGCACACATTTATATGTAGATATCAAAGAAAAGGACAAAAATGGATGTAATTTTTTGGTATTTTGCAAAAAGTGAAATGCTTATTCTCCTTTTGAGAATCTTTTTGCTTTCATTTGAATATTCTAAAAGAGCGATTAGAAAGCACTTAGTCATTGTAATGTAAACTAAATTGAATTAAACAGAGCCTGTCAAGTTGAAAATTTCTATGCATTTTTTAAAAATGTTTACTTACGCATAGTTGCTAATTTTTAAATTTCATGTTATATGTTAATTAATTATAATTTATTGTTTACTAATTAATTCATGTTATATATTAAGTAAACAATTACATATAAAATGACATTCTTAAAAATACATGATGCATTTTAACTTAGATAGCCCCTTTGTGTCTCTAAAGACATTAATTCTCTTACATGCAGAGAATCTTTGAGTTAACTGCAATGTTTCATCTTCAGATTCTGCATTTAGAAATCTTATTTTATAGGGGAATCAAGTTAAGTAGTCTTCATTAATCCTCCCCACTTTATTCATACTTTAAATTAAATAAATTATTGTCATTTTTGCATTGACTTTCAGCAGTAATGTTACATATTTGCTGCATAAGAAAAGGACGTTTCTTTTTTATGACAAACTTAGCAATACCGTTGCTCATTAAAATGTTTTATGATATCGCCTGGCTAACAACGTCTGTTTGTGTTTTTTTGAGCCCTTTTGGTGCGTGCGACGCACGACGCCGTTCAAGATGATTGAGGTCGACGGCGTCGGAACGATTCGCTTATTAAAATGGTAATAAACATGGAAATTATGGCAGCAATTTCTCTCGTTTAAGGAAAATAGATATTAAAAAAAAGGAGGAAAGCGAGTTCAGAGGTTGCCGTTTTGAATGTGATGTTGGGACAAACACGGCGAGGAAAGGTCCAGAGTTCACGAAACGACTTCGCATCTTCTTCTCGTGATCGATGGCGGTGCTTGAAGGTAGGCGAGAGGGAGGACCGTTGGGGTTCCGTTAACGATGTTTTTATAACGAGGTGCGACTAATGAAGATGGCGTAAGCACTTCCCTGATGGAGAACGCGGGCATCCAGGAAGAAGAGAGAGAGAGAGAGAGAGAGAGAGAGAGAGAGAGAGAGAGAGAGCAGAGGTTCTTCTGTATGTGTGCGCGTGTGTTTCATCGAGCCGGGGTGAATAACCTGCAAGGTATGTCCGGGACTAGCAGAGGGCTAGCCGGCCGGTGAGCAATGTGGGTTGCTCCGCAGGAAACGCAATTCAGACAACGATATTCATGGGCCAACCCGGGTCAGAGCAGGTGGGCCTCCCCCCCCCCCCCTTCCCTCCCTTTCGGAGATGATCATCAGTTCAAACCAAAGGTTACCTACAAATCAGTATTTGACACAGGGCCATCAAAGACGAAGATCTTGCACAGGAGATTTTTTCATAAAATAAATTTCTTTCCAGAATCAGATTAAAAGTTAACAAAACAAAACAAAACAAAAAAATAAATATTTTTCCGTGTGAGGAAAATGAAATTTATCTCGAACTCTTTTTAAATTATATTTACTTGCTTCATTTTGATGGAAATAAAAATAAACACATATTCGCGAGTTGTGATAACGTGAATTGTCAGGACGATGAGAATTTTTTTCCTATATTTTTTTTCTTAATTACCTTATTTTTATTTCTCGTCAACGTTTGAAGAGAAAAAACGCACAGCACATTTAGAATTAACGCATAAAATGGCCAAATGGCCTTTGATATCGATTACAACTTCAGAATCGACTTCTGTGTTAAAGTCGATGTTTTAAACTCTTGAATACTTCTTTTTTTTTTTTATTTGGGTAGGGGGGGGGGCGAAATTGATTTGACCTTCATGCGTGGGAAGTAAATTAACGGGGAAAAAGATTAATTTCTTTTTCCCTTTCCGAAAGAATGTTTTTTTCTTCTTGCATTTAATTTTTTAAGCCTGTACTCGGGATAATGGGAAGAAACAGTACAGTTTTAATAAAAAAATATCACCTTATGCATCTCAATTTTTGAGGAGGTTTTTGTCGTTGGCCGGTCATTCACCCCAAAACGAAGGAGTTCCCTTGGTTCAACAAAGGGGAAAAGAGAGAGGGGGTAAAGGAAGGCTGAAGAAGGAATGGGAATTTTTGTCCAACCCCCTCTTGCTTCATAAGAACCCGTTGCCGGGATCTCGGGCTTTTCTCCCCTCTTTCTCCACCTTAAAATCCCTTCCCATATTCTTCTCTCCTTCCCTCTTCTTTCCTCTTCTCCGTCTGGAAACCTTTGTAGTGTGTCGATGTCTTGTTGAATCCACCACCTGAGAAGACGTGAGATTTTTACACCAGAAACACGTTCATAAATATTGGACGAGAAGAAGGAAAGGACACGGGAACGAACGAACGAACTCGAGAAGGAAGTCGTTGAGCTGCGAAGGTTCAAGGATATGGAAGAAGGAGAATGAATCATAAGACTGAGAGAGGAAAAGAGAGAGAGATGGGAAAATAACGTATTCCAAAATGCCTCTTCTCCGCCATAACTTTTTCGAAGTGGTTTCTTGGCACGTGATTGTAATATTGCTTTTTCGCGAACACTCTTGAGATTCGCTTTGCCTACTTTATCATGATTCGTTTGAAATTGAAACGTGGAATTATATTCAAAAAGCAAAGGCAATCTTCATGCTTTAATATGTTTAATTAAATTGCGTTCATGTTGGGAGTTAGTGCGTTTCGATTTGTCTACTCGGTTGAAATCCATTTGAGACTGTTATTTACGTTCGATCCGTTCGGAATGAAATGTCGAGGGAAGTCATTGACATCTCTCGGTTCTGTACAGACATATTTTTTGTCTTCTTAAATGTTATCGTTTTTAATAATTTATCATGGAATGTTCCAAATTATTTTATAGTTTTATTATGTAATGCACTAAGCAAAAACAGTTTTATTATATAATGAGTCAACGACACGAGCACGATAGAAAATTACTCATCCAGTATTATTAACTGTCTTTTATGATATCGAGCATTAATCCGGAAATGGAAGTAATAATTTTTACGATCGAAAATAGGCAATACATTAAACAAATTATCGTTATAATATATGAGTATGTATATTTTCTAATTGCTGTTGTGTTTTGTTATGGAAAATAGATATACAGTTTTATTTCTTATTTTAATAAAGCATAAGTTTTAGCGTTACTTTTTTTTCAATTCAAGTTTCCAACACAGTAGTAATTGAACTCTGGAATTGAATTCTTTTATTCTACCCAATGCTATTATACGTGATTGATTATTTAAAATGTTCTATAATATCCTTTATTGAATGTTGAAAACCCACGTGATTTTACTGTCGATGAGAGCCTCGTGAAATTTTTTTCAATTTCGTATTTCTCCTTTATTTACTTAATTATATAGAGTGACCAGGCCTGAAGACTAGCATGCATTATTAAACACATGTCATGAATAAAACAAACCAAACATCCAAACAATATAATTAAGGAGGAATAATAATCAATAAGTGCAGTTGATTGGACAGGTGTCTTATTTTATCGAAAAGTTGTCTTCTCTGTAGAACACGCGTGTAAGCTGACAAAGTGAACCCTCGGCCATTCCGCCGTTTTAGTTTGGGTTGTTAAGAAGTTTCTTTTATACCATCACATTTCAAGTACAATTGGAAACGAATTACTATAATTACTAAAAGGAAATATGCAACTGACGGAGGAAGTCGGCGAAGAAATTTACCTTTTTTTTTTCTCTGACCTTATAACTGCCCTGCATAAATTCTAGAGAACTTCTTTCACTTTCGATGAATTTTAATATAGACTTTTACATTGACTATATTTAAAGGTCTTAATGAGGAATTTTCTCAAAAAAATTTATGATAATAGCTTTCTAAAACGTTACACTGTTCAGTAAAAAATAATAGTGTTTTTGAGTTCAGATTTATGATAATCCAGAATGCCATAAACACTCGAGAATTTTTAGGAGAATATTCTGGGGTCACAACCTCCAAAAACATTTAAAACTGCGACTCATTTTCAGTACAACCATGATAGGATTGACAGATTTGCCTACTATGGATTTTTCTATTTGACAAACAAATTAAACGAAATCATATAGTTTAATTAAGGTGCGACCTTTTGCGATTTTCACAGCCTCTACTTGTCTAGAGAGACTTTCCACATGTTTCTGGAAAATTATAACTGGAAATTTTTTGCTATTCCTCATTGACATTGGTGTTGGGTGAAGGAGACAAAGTTAACGTTTTAGTGTGTTCTAATGGTTTGAAGTTGGGATTCTGTGAAGTCTATTCAAGTTCTTCCACGCCCATTTCATACAAGCATCCAATTACATATTTAGATTAAGTGACATCCAATGACAGTGTCAAGTACAAAATCGCTGAGTTCTTCTTTGCGACCTTTTTGTGGTAACTAACTTTAATTGGTGTTTTAAAACTTTACTCGTGCCTTACTTTTATGATGTAGCTCGCTTCACGCTGCCACTACCGTCATCACTGGAGTTTTCCATTTCTAAGGGATGTCTCATTGTTTTAGGCAAGTTAATGTACTTGGGTTGTTAACTAAAGTATTTAGCTTTGCTTCTACGTATTAAATATTAAAAAATATGTGAAGACTCTTGTTAAATTACGTAAAACTGCCACGGACTTCCAAAAGTTTCCAATATGCATTGCATGAAACGTGGGCAGTTTTTCACTTTAGTTGTCGAATGAAACACAGCGCGCCTACTTAGGCATCTGAATATAAGCAAGCTTTCATCCAAAATTATAATATATAGCTTATTAAGATGAAAGTTCAAAATAGGCAAATTATGAGGGTGGATTGAAAACTTTCCGGAATGACAATAAATGACAGAATAAATCTGATTTTATATTTCAAACCACCCACACATTATCTACCTTTTTTCTAGCTTTTTAATTCGCTCAGGAGGTGACTTTTTTCCGAGATTCTCAAAATAACCGTTTACAGCTTCAGGTACCTCTTTCCAGGAATGGTTTGTGCTTCGAGAATAGGAACAGGTGGAAGTCCGAGGGAACCAAATCAGGCGAATACGGTGGATACGGAAGGATGTCAAACTTCTACCAATTTTTGTTGAACGATTGCATTTGAATGAGAGGATGCATTGTCTTAGCGGAAAAATATTTTTTTTCTTGAACATTCCTGGGCGCTTTCTTGAATTACTGCCTTCAGCACTATCTTAGCTGAGCTTAGCTGTCTGAATAAATATTTTGTCATCTTGATAATATTAGAGCCCAGTAGCCATAATTTTGTTAGAGTTTTGTTAGATGTCTCATTTTATTTACTTTCAATGAAAATAAACTTTTCTTACATTTAGTTACTATCAAAGTTGTTTCTCCTTTTAATGCTTGATTACTGTTTTGTCTACCTTTATTAGGAATGAAGAGCAATCTATCGTTTATTATTATTTTCTCGAAGATTTTAATCTGTTTTTATTGGCATACATTTATATTAGAAAAAGAATTAAACGTCTGTATATCAATACCATTATAAACTATCCTACAAGAGATCACAAGCTCATTCGCGCCATCTTTTGCAGATGACTATAAATAAGAACTGTATATACTTGAAATATTTTATATGTTAAATTTTTGAATAAGTTTTTCGAGTTTTTTTGTATACTTGAATGTCTGTTTAAAATTTATATCCAAGCCAAGTTAATTACAGGATCACTTCGTAACATTTAATCTTAACTGTTTGATACTCTTTACTTTACGCAAGCAGACAACATCAAAGCCTTCAAACTTTTAATGCAATAAAAAAGAACATACAAAAAAACTGAACAATGTTGTTGGTTTAAAGTATGACTGATATTTCATTGTTCACTGGTTAATAAAAAAAGCTTTCTAAATTTATGTAGTGCTTAAAATTTATGCCTTATAATAATGTCTAACCATTTTATGTTCGGGACTCTTTCTGCTTCAGAAATATTCGATTACGAATGCTCTAAAACCTGTTCATTGCTATAATAACTCCCACAACACAACTACTCCCAGCTTAATGACAATGCGGCTACAGCTGTGCCATTAGTTTATTTGCAAATTAGCGTTTTTTAATGACAATTTTTGAATCAGAAAAAGGAAACTAAGTACTTTGCACATTGCGAGATAGTTTTGACAGTCGACGTGAGTTCCGTTATGGCTGCTTTTAAGTGTGTCTTCGGCAATTCGGTTCACCAGGGCTCCCCCTATGAAAATTCCTGTGTTTGAGTTTGCTTGATGAACCCAGTGAGTGTGGTGGGTCTGACCAGGAAGAGAAGTGGATTTACTGGGGAGGTTGGTCGATGGAGGAGATTGCATAATAAACGTCAGTTCGCTTGATGTCCGAAATGCGGCGCTCTTCAACTCCTTTCTTTTCACCGCAGTCATAACAATTGACAGGAACTACATTTAAGAATTTATTTATTTTCTTAAAACTTCTTCTTAAAAAAGAATTATATGCAGATAACTTCTAGATATAATTTATAAAATTTGAATAGCCCGCTTTTCAATTTGGATTGCATTAATTTTGAAATTTTTAAATGTGAAGGAAGTCTTTTCTAAACCAGAATTTCATATGCTAAAAAATGCTGCTTTTTTTTTTTAAACGAAAGGATAAATTTATTAAATGCTTTAAATATGGAAAGAAGTTTTAATTTCCATAATGAATAATGACCCCCCCCCCTCTTGCAAACAAATTCAAGGTACTGTTAATTAGAGTCCTTGCAACCAATTGAATTCATTAATCCTTTAAATTTTGGTTTCGTGATGAAGTTTTTGTCATTGAAGTTCATTTTATTTTTTTATGTCAATTAAAATTCTTATCTGTTTCCCATTAAAAAAAAGAAACAAACAAACTCATCATCATTCATCTCTCGCGCACAGAAAAACATACCCATTAACATTTAAATTTGTTTCTCATCGCAAATAAAATTGCCTTTTCCTTTTTAATTGATTAATCTTTCCTCGTTGTTATCTTTTTAATCTGTTATGGAAAATTTTATTCTAATTGAATGGGCATAAAAAATCCATAATGGAGTAAACTAATAAAGCCGGACCAAATTGGCTTTTGCATTCGCTGTATCAAAAAAAAAAATTATATGTTAATTGGTCTTGTTAATGGTGTTTATATAAAAATCCCAAGTAGTCGTTTTGGCCTCAATAACCATTGAGGTGTTTCTAAATTAATGACAGTTCCATCGATCATACATTTTTCGTAGGGACCTCGAAATTGACCTTCAGTGATTGTTCCAAAGTATATTTACCTCGTCGTTCCAGAAGATCTTTGCCAGCTGATGTCACCGGATCTGGGTTGGATAAACGGTCCGTAACGTAACATTAATGACACTAATGTGGATTCACCTTTAGCAGCCTCTGTCCTTTTGATGTTTAAATTTTGAAATGGAATTTTAAACGTTTTTTCATAGTTACTGAATTTTCCTTGCTAATACCTGTAACGTTGCTGCTTCACGCATAGCGTACGTACAATGGGCATTAATTCCCAATGGATTGGTCATGTTCTTTTATTGTTTGATCGGTCATTCGAACTAAAAGTCGCAAGAACTTTAAAATTAAAGGGGAAATGCCAATTCATACAGCGAATGTTTGTAAGCAGGAGAATATGACTAAATTCATCTTGAACTTCCCAGATTAAAAACGGAGATCCTTCGTATAATGATTAAACCAGGGTTGGTTAATATGACAAGCCTATTGCTGTAAACTTAATTATTTAATTCCAACAATTATCAAATAGGTCATTAAATATTCATGGGACAAGTTTCGTTGCTCATCATTGCCTTCTCCTGTCATTGAAGGCCAGAAGTATAATGAAACCACAGTAGTTTCAACTTTCGGTTGGTTCAGTTTCGATCTGTAATTAGCTTACAAATAAGGTCTTTGAAATGAACCTCGCGGCTTTAATATGGGATTCAAAACGAACGGTTATTTTGGCTGCTACTGTTACTGTTGGTAAAGATAGGAGGAAGTGGATTTCTCCCTCCCTATAGCGGGATTGTTATCTTTTGCAACGTATTAGCATAGTAAGGTTAAAGCGGTGGCATCTAGTGGCAGTAGCCTGCGAGTCAACGACCGCCCCGTTTTCCCGTTGATGGGCCTTGGGGGAGTCCTTCCTTCCCATGTTAATTGCCGTTCGACAGTCGCCGCCGAGCTCCACCCACTCGACGGCGCAACCGTTAATCCATCAAGTGAACGGTCGCTAATGCGATAAGCGAAAAGGGAAAGAGAAGGAGATGGGGTGGGGGTGGATGATAGGAAGGCTGTGATGAGAGAGATTTTTGGTCGGATGTGCAGTCAATCATATAAATGCACAGGTCTTTATATTTCTGAAGATCACTGTCCGCACCTGCTGGACACGCCTCCCTCCCCTTCCAAGTTCTAATAGCCATTTTCACGGGCTGCGATCTCTAGGGGAAGAAAAGGCACTTCCAAAAGAGATAAATTAAAAACAGGTTTTTAAATCTATGAGGGTCTTTTTTCGGTTATTTGTTTTTGTACACATTTTGCTAAAATACTGAACCTATATCCGCATTCTGTGAACTGTTTCAGTAATCTTGATTGATATTCGTGCTTGGGGTTCACACACGTATGTAAGGTTTACACCTGGAAATTTTTATAGATTCTGTCTTGATTTGCAAGACCGTGTCGACAAGATCTTTGCCTAAGCAGATAACTTTATTTCGCCGCAGATCTAGTAAAAGAATGCTTAAAGTAATTAAATTGGTAGCAAACTTTTAATATTGCACGTTTAAATTTGTTATTGAAAATAAGAAACTAAAAGATCGTAAATTTAGAATTTTCAACAGTGTTTTCAGTCTCGTTGTTTCTCAGAAGTTTATTCAGTAACTAACAACATAACACGATTACCTTTAAGAATTATACCTATTTATGGAAGCAATTACCTTGTTTTACAGGTATAAATTTGCGAGAATGACACCAGCTGATATTACATAAGTTTCGGGTGCTAAAAACGAAAATGACATTTAAAAATGCTGATTGGCTCTAGTTTCCATGATATAAGCAATCACCTAATGAGTACGCGTATAAAAAATATAATGCAACATCTTAAATACAAGAGAAAAGCCAAGAGAACCCGAAGGGACACAAATTGAAGATAAAGGTGGTGAGAGATTTAAACTTTTAAACGTTTTAAAATTAGTTGACTAATTTGATTTTGCTTGATAAACAGATACAACATAATATTGTATGTATACACTATTACCAATATCAATTAGCTTTTTATTTGTGGTAAGACATGGGCCTTTGCTTTCCAGCAATTCAATGCTTTCATAAGAATCATGAGGCACGCGCAAAACAATGTAAAGGACAAGAATTCGTCACGGCAAAACAATTATTAGTTTCATGAAAAAATGTAACACGCTTTTGGATCACCCGGTATACTTATTGCCCATTATTGAAAACGTAAACTTTCTGTTTGCATGAAAACTAGAGCCAGTTGACAAATTTCATTATTATATTTGAATTCAGCGTGTAAAATTTATTAACAAATTTGTAGAACAGTGTTATTTAAAGTAAAACGTTTAATACATTATACGAAGACCCAATTTATTCGTGCAATTAAATAAAGTCCTAGCACGGTATAGCAAAAAAATTGCATGGAAGATCCAGGAGCTCTTCATACCTCTTCAGGGGTCCTGCATGACCCCACTTTGCATTTTCTCTTTTTTCCCGTTGAATAACGAAACAGCTGAGGCAACACGTACTTCAAAAATCTGGATAAGTTGTTCCAGATTAATTTATGCTATTTACAATTACTTAAGGAAATTGTATTAAAATTATTAAATAAATGTCTAAATTAAAAATTTCTCTATTCTATTCCCAATTTTTTTGGCGTTTCATTTAATTATCACGTTTAATTGCTTACAAAGTCTTTCATAGTCGCGTTAGTTCTCTAGTTAATTGAAAAAAGAAACCAACATGAATTCTATTCTTGCTCAATACCGGTTTATTTGGCTGTTGATTTTGCACTATCTTTACTATCGCGCGTTCGTTGGTTTCATTTCGGTTAGCGCTTAAGAGTAATTGCAAGAGTAATTACCAAATTCAATTAAATCGATCCAACGTGATCGATTAGACTCTCATGAGAAGGGGTAAAGTGGGTCATAAATGCCCTAACTTGCGGAAATGCTTCGACTTCGAGCAGCATCAATAATGTTCTTGAGGATGGCGATGTAAACAACAAAAAAATTATTGTTCTCCCAAGCGAAATCATTCGTGGTTTGCAGTCTTCGCCCGAAGGAATTAAGAAAAATGTAGGAAAATTACATGGATTGCATTTGGAGTTATATGTTAAAACTCAAATAATACACTTACGTGTTATTTTTTTCTTTTGATTACTTTATTAGACTCTTATATGTTTTTATATAAAAGATTTCTCAAAATCTTTCGGCTTTAAGAACATTTAATAAACCACTTTTGAAATAACCAAACAGGTGCCTCCCTACGTTATTATTAATAAATCTTGCTAAATTTAATTCTGTGAATATCAGATTTATTTATCATTCGTTATCAAGTCCAGTTACCAAAAAAAAGTAATGAATTAGCGACTCAATTTAAATTTTTTACAGAAATCAATTAGTGACTCCTTTTGGCAGTTCATTAATTTTTTTGAATCCTTTCTTTTGAAAATATCACAGTTTATTTTTTTGTATTTAAAACTTAAAAGCATGCGGAATATCACTAATTTACATCGTTATCAAAATACAATCTTTACGTAAGCAGGCGGAAAAGATTTATAGGTTGATTTAAAAAAAATCAAAACATTTATAGGTAACCATGACACCCGAGATTTTTGTGTGGATAATAGAATAAAGATAATTCTTGGAAAAACAATTGTATGAAATTATGCGAGCTGTAGTAACCCCGAATTCAGCAGAATTCTTTTCGACAAAGAATGCAGTTATGGAAATTTTCCATTAGATCGAGATAAGCATTTCGATTTGTTTGTGCGTTTACTTTGAATTAGAATTTATTTCAGTAGTTTGTTTCCTATTTCTACTGCAATGAGAGAATTACATTCAACGTACATAATTGCCGTTTTCCTTCGCTAATGTCACCCCCCCCCCTCCTCGACCTCCCCACCTATTTCTTAATTTTTTTTTTTTAAAATAAAAGTTAATGGTTAAAGAAACCAAATTTTTGTTTGAATTATTGTTGTGCCCAAGATAGAAAAATTGTTTTTATAGTAAAACACGCTAGACTATAATTAAATAATTCAAAAAATAAAATATAATTTTTAATTAAAATTAATTTTTTTCTGAATTACAGCTCAGATTGAGATAATCCCATGTAAAGTCTGTGGCGATAAATCGTCTGGCGTCCATTATGGGGTAATTACCTGCGAAGGTTGTAAGGTGAGATAATTTTATTTTTTATTTTATTCGATACATGTTTGCCTGTTTTGATTTAGTTAACAGTATTCTTCATAATATCGTTATTAACATTCTCTATCAGAAAATTTTGTTTTGGAGTTTTATCTATTTTTTTTTTTAATTTAAATATGAAATCCAATTATATAATAAAATATGCCAAAGTTTATAAAATAATACTGAAGGGGGAAAAAAGTACAAAAAAGAGCAGTCATATTCTAGCCCATATTATGAACTGTTCAATTCTTCATAAAAGATTTCCTTTGCCTTGAAGTCAAACAAAGTTAGCATAAATCCCCCATAGATGGCAGCAACTTATGAAATCTAAGAAATTCATTTTACCTCTTTACTGTGAAATTTGAAAACAGAAAATGTAAATTTAACATCATTTTCAATTTACTTAAACAATGTGTGTAATAATTACTGTTTGACGGATATCAGGTTACATTTGAAATTTTGGAGATCCATTGCGCAAGTTTCGATTGTTCATTGTAGGATAGTAAGTGAGAGCGAAACAATGATGTCGATAAAAGGAGGAGCCGTGGGTTTTTTTTTTCGTTTTTTTTTTCTTTTCACGTTTTCTTCCACCATGGGTTAAGGCGCAGGTCTTATCGCTCTCGGAATCAGCGAGTCGCGGGTTCGAATCCTGCCGAGGGCCTGGATGTTTGTGTTTGTCTTTTCTTTAATATTTCCTCTAGTGAGGTTGGCGTCAGGAAGGGCATCCGGCCGTAAAAATCATTGCCAAATCAAAAAATTAACACTGCGACCTCATGTGGAAATGGGAAAAAGCTGAAGATAAACAACATTGGATTTTATTCACAATTTTGAAATGTAGAAAGTTATATGAGACATATTTTCAAGAGAAAATTAGAATTCCTTCATAAGATATCTCTATGTCCAACGAAAGTTTGACTACGCGTACCCAATTAAATTTCCAATTTCAATTATTAGACATTGTTAATTTTACTTTGCAACAATGTCTAACAATTGAAATGGACACGCCCAGTCAAACTTTCGTTGAACTATTATTAAGTAGCGGAAGAATGGAGCTACTTATTGGTTCACAATGTCCGTCTGTCAGTTCGTCCGTTCGTCCCCTTCATAATTTCTGGATTTTTTGAGGTAGAAGGGTGAAATTCGGAATGTTGGGCGTATTATGGGCATGAGTACCTTCACTATTAAGTTTGGTTTTGATAGGCCCACTGGGGTCGGAAATATGGGGTGGGAGTTAGAGGGGACCAAGTGTTCTATGTGATGTCTAGGTATGTAAAGGAGTGAAATTCGATATGCATATTCCTGTAGGCAAAATCTACATTCCTATGAAGTTTGGGCCAAATTGTCCCAGTGGGGTCAGAGTTGTGGGGGTGGCAGTCACTTGGTCTTTAGAACTATGGCAACATATGACGTGTGATATATCATTCGATCAAAAATAATGAGAAAGGAAAGAATATAGGGTTCTTTATATTTTCTAAATGCTACGTTCGAGAAAATATATTTTTTGATAAAAAATTCTGAAGTTTAAAAAGTGCAGATGAAGGGGGTAAAAATGGATGAACTCAGAACTTCCGCTACTTTCTTATGCCTTCTTCGGAGGCTTAATTTTCTTGTTTTTGCTGAATTTCCTATTGAAGATAATCCGGGAAGTCCAAAATTGAGCTAGGGGATCTTTGATGTAAGTTTAGAAGTAGAAGTAAGATATTCAAAATTGATCTTGTATTACCAAGATTGTATTTATCCAAAATTGTAATTAAAATGAAATAAGGATTTGGCAATATTGATATATAATTTCCAAAGCTGTTCTCGAGGGTACTTGGGTAGGGGAGTTAGAGTGCTGATTTTTTTTAAGCTTCAATTATTTAGAAAAACAAGTAAACAAATATTTTTACCAATTTAGCATACCTCTGTTATTACATTGTATGTACATTATTTAATTTATATACTGGAACTATAAGATATAGTAATTTTCGCAACATCTGAATCTGTGGAAACAAATATTTGTAGCGACTTTTCACAATAAATTTGTGAAATCATATTGAATTACACTTATTTTTCTCTTTACAAATAAATTGCTTAAAATCTGGTAGCTAATGCTATTTGGTAGCTAACATGGGCACAGCCAGTATTTCTGTTGGGGAGGGGATGGGGGGGATAGGATAGGGGCGAGGGGTGACTTGGTGCCCTTGGGAGCAAGTCAAATACATATGTGAGAAAATTACGTGACAAAAATGCACGAAATACCAGCTCCATCTTTGCAAAGTGTTTTTGGAATTAGTTTTTATTTTTGCTCTGAAAAAATTTCCATTGTGTAATTAAGGCATTCTCAAAATTTCATGACTTTCTGATGAATAGGTTTTGCTGTAGCGAGCTACGAAATGTTAACTTTAATATGGATGATTTTTTAAAAAAACGTTGCAACCCTTTGAATGATTTTTAAACTTTAATAGAGGAGTAGCTTATTTTTGAGGTGTTTGGGGATAAAGAGAAACTTTTTTACTTCTTTAATTTGGATTATAAAAAAATAGATATATCTTAATAAACACGGTAGTTATAACCATACACTGCTTCTTCAGGCTGTGATGATGATGATAATAGTCGGGCATAAAAGGTAAAACCGGTTGTTAATTATTTCTTCAATAAAAAAATGTATTATAAAGCTTCTATCTTTTTCATTAATCGACACATTAAAAGGACTTTTCACAACTCTGTATATAGTAGTTCTGTTTTTATTATAAAACGGAACATACTTTCTGAATATGCTTCATGCAATAGAAAAGCGGTTTATAAATGAAATTCTTAAGAAAAAATGAAGCTTTGACTTAAGACACTGACTTGAGAAACACTTCCCAGGAGCCATTTGTGCCGTAACTGCGAGGAATCCCTGTACTTAATTGAGTATTCTCCTATTGGCATTGGCAGCTTGCTTGCAATGTAAGAGAAATTAGTGTGCATGTACAAAATTGTGACAATTGGTTTGGTTTTTGACACAGTATAACTTTAACCCTAGCAGGAATTAACCCTTGTGCCAAGTTAGTGCAAAATGAGTTGATTTGTGTTTGGTAGAGGAATAGCTTGGAAGAAGCTTAAAAAATTGAAGCTCACTGAATTGAACTGGAAGGCTATCACATTAGGGGAACTCTACAATTCAATTAAGATTACATCAGTCTATTTCATGATTTCACAATATGTAGTTAATACGTGTAATCTGAAATAATTTAACCCTTTTGATACATATATAACAGATATATCCACCCAAAGTTCATTACCTTTATCTCTTAGCCTTTAAAAAAAAAAACTCCTTGTTATGCTGTCAGAATAACCATGAAATTTAACTATGTAGTGAAAGGGTTAAATGAGGCAAAAGTATATATACTACTAAAGCAATATACATACATGTATTTTGTTATTTGGGAATCTAACATCTAAAACCCACCATTATTTAGATGACTTCTCTATTAAATCAATATGTCAAGGCCTTTAAATCTTTTTTCATTTCTTTTAGGGTTTTTTCAGGCGTAGTCAATCCAGTGTGGTCAATTACCAATGTCCTCGCCAAAAAAACTGCGTTGTTGACCGGGTGAACAGGAACAGATGTCAGTATTGTCGCTTACAGAAATGCCTTGCACTAGGAATGTCAAGAGATGGTAGGAATTATCTAATTTAAAAATGAGTATGATTTTTCTAGAATTTTTAGGAAGTGTTTGTGGAATATATATCTAATGTTGAAAATGTTATTAAAAATACTTAGAAAAAAGATAATTGAAGACCATATTAGAAATTTCATTTAAATCATAACAGTTGTTATAGAGAGGCAAAAATCATAATTAAAAATTGAAACAATTGATTTAATTGTTAAAATGATAGATTAAATCAATATTGCAAGCAAAATTTAATTAGAAAATTTACCTTTTATAAATGTATATGTTTATCAAATATCTTGTTGTAATTATTTTCTAAGGAGGAATCCAAACTAAGTTTGAAAGTAATTTTCATTATAGATGGAATTGTTCAATATACGACGGTAAGTCAATATAAAAGTCCAAAACGAAATATTTTCAAATTGATGCAAGGTGAAATTGTGCTATGAATATTGGTCATTGCAATGATCCTTTACGCAAATGTTTGTGTAGATGGCAGCACCACCGTTTAACATATATAACGCTAGTAGTCATGTTTTCATGCGGTGGTGAGTCATTCGAGTGTCAAGTGGTCAAGATGGCAGGTATTTTGGCTGATGTACCTGTGATGAAGAATAGGTCGTAATTCAATTTCTGTGGGTGCAGGGCAAATCTGCTGAGCAAGTGCACAAGGAAATATTACCTGTTTACAGTTACAAATATTTATCCAGGAAAGCCATTTACCGAGTGGAGTTCTTCTTGGATGATAGTTCTCGTCCATATAGTGTCAATATCACTGTCCTTATTTGGCACCTCCTACTTTCACCTCTTCGGGTCACTGAAGAATCACCAGTGGTCACTGGTTCCAGGATAAAGAGGAGGTCTGTCGGGAGGTTACCAGCTGGCTACAACACCAATCACAAACCTTATTCGCTGCTGGCTTTGAGGGCGTGAAACATGAGGACAAGTGCCTAAATGTTCAGGGTTCTCCCCAGGTCCTTTTGAAGGGGCGATTGATTGTGGTGACGTCCCGGCTGAATACACGAAAAGCTGCACAACACCTCATAGTGTTTATTTGTTTTTAATTGTTGTCTGCCCAGCTATTTTATCTTTCCATCCACCTGATAAAATTTTCTGGGAAGAACACTGATGTTCATTGAGATTAGGTTGAAAAATAAACCAAATTGCATCAGGTATTTCAACGTTCATTTCTATTCCATTTTGTGACTTATATATTGATTTACCGTTATATCAATAGAAGGGTAAAGTAATTTTTATATTTAGAATACAATAAAGTTTGACCACATACTTCGGTAAATGACTCTAGATTATCAGACATTTACACCTTTTAAGAAAGTAATAAATAAGAACTAAAGCTCCGACATAAGATAAAGATAATAGCATGAAAAAACGGAAAGAAAATTCCATGACCTGGATTTGAACACAGAATCACAAGTATCAGCTCGTTGCCTCTTCCAACTAAGCCACTGCGGACTTGGTACAGCAAGACTTGTACCGTAGATAGTACTGTAATATATATTTTCTAATGAAAACATAGCCTCAATTTACTTCTTCCCTATTATATGGAGATTTAAAATTTCTAAGATTTCATGGAAATGTTATTCAATATTTGCCTTCATATTGTAATTAATGTACAATTTTCTTTAATGAGCTGTTATTATTGTAGTACCCCTCCCGTTTGTTTGTTTTTTTTTGGTTTTTTCATACAAAGAAGTAAACTTTATGATTTAAAACATTTTTCTTTTTTCAATAAGTTACTAAATATATGTGATAAATAATTATTTATTTTGTAGCTGTAAAATTTGGCCGAATGTCTAAAAAACAACGTGAAAAAGTGGAAGATGAAGTTAGATTCCACAGGGCTCAGCTCCGTCCACAGACCGAGACGTCCCCCGATAGTTCAGTCTATGATCAGCAACAACCGTCCTCCTCCAATCAACACACCGCCTATATGAATGGGGTGTAAGTATTCTAGAGATTAATTAATTTTTATAAAAAGTTTATTGCTTTTAGAATTATTCAACAGTTTCCCCCCATAAAAATGTATTAACTTTGTAAACTTTATACATACAAATAAATCTGATTGTTGCTATACATATGTGCTGTTCATATTTAATTCTATAAATTTAGAGCAGTACATATTTTATCTATGATATTTACTAAATTTAGCAATACAGACTTTCCACAGATGGATAGCACAAATTATAAAGAAATAATCAGTGATAAAACTGTTGAAAGAGTTGTTTGTATCACTTGCCTTCATTAAAAACGTGTTCATTTAAAATTTGTTCATATTGCTAAAATATCTTGAACATCCATGGAGGGATTGACTTCAATAGTTTTATCTTATCTTCCAATTCAAGGGGGGAAAAAAACTTAAAAAAAAAAAACCAAAAAAAAACTTCTTAAATGGAAATGTCAAAGAATATTTTCTATACAGTACAAGAAAAGAGGAAGCACTGAAATCTTACTGGTTAATGAGAATAATAAGACCACAGTGATTTTGTAAGAGCCAGATATGATGGTTAGAGTGAATTATCAGAAAAGGGATATCGGCTGGAACTACAGAAATTTATTTATTTAAGGATAGTTTATTAATTAATTCTCAGAAATGAAATAATTTATGTTTAATACAGAAAGAAAAATACAGGTGGCGGGGGGAACTATTTTAACCTCACTACTGTTTGAAAAGAACAAAACCATGTACAATTTAGATTACAAACATGTAGATTTGTTATTAGTGCCTTGCTCACATTTAGAACTTCATAATAGTCTTTGTGCTTTATTGTAATAAATCCGATCATTTGTCTTACTCTCCCCAGTGACCGGTGACATCATTCGACTGTCGTTTGTGAGATGACTATTACCATTCTATCACCTTAGGCTAATACCATTTCTTCTAATTTAGCAGTTGGGCTGAAATTGTGGTTGATTATCAACTTATCGGAGCACTCTCACCTACCTAATTTCTCCTGAACCTAAATAGTTTGAGAGTTATTTGCTTATCCATTGAATACATGCATTCCCATTATGACATGAGATTCTCGGGAAATTTGAATCTAAAACTCCCTATATATGTTTTTATCTCTGGAACCAGCTCTTATAATAAAATCAGTATTGATTAACAAATTGTTCAAATTAGTGCTTTTTTAAATCAGCCGATTTTGTGGATGTAATAGTGCCAGATCACCATTGTTCCTCAGTTGGTCACCTTGCCCCTTGCAAATTAATGGACATTTGGCTTTGATCTTTAAACCCGTGCAGTCAGTCAGTTTGTCATGTAGACAACTTCAGATCACCCTAAAGATAAAAGAGTCAATTAGTCAATTCAACAGTTTTGAAGGGAATTACCTCTACAAGTAACCAGAGGGGCGTGTATATATAAATCATCATCACTGAGCTTCTCAGAAGATGGGCAGTACAAACATTGAAGATTACACTGTCTGAAATGTTCATTACATAAATGCATCTCTTTTTTTGGCTTTTAAAACCAAATGTTATTTAAGGCATGCATTTAAGTAAAATTTTTCACTCGGTTAAGTAGCCTCCTTGGAGGAAAACAATGGTATTTGCATTTCATCTTTGTGAACATAATCTACAGTATTTTCAAATCAACCTTTTTAACTTTATTTGGTTATTATTAATAAAAAAAAATTTGGAATATATTTTTAAATCTGTTTTATTTTTTAAGATCAAATTATTATATATTTTCATCTAATTGTGCATTTTTTTTCACTCCCTTCCTCTCCCACCTTTCAATCCATTTCAGTTACACAACATACAATGGGGAAGTCAGCACATATATCCCCAATGGTTATAATATAGCACCAACAACCCCAATTACATTTGATATGGCGACTGATTTCCAGGTGGACAGCACAACTTTTGAACGACAGCAAATAGAGACGCCATTACCAGATCCTGGTCTAATCAACAATCTGGTGTCTACAGGTAGCACTCCCTGGGACGATTACACTCCTGATCTTTTAGCTCAACTCGGAGGTGATTCCGAGGATAATCTAGATCCTAATCCCCTTTTCCTTTTGTAAATGATTAATAAATTGATTTAATAACGTCTACACTCGAATAATTGGCAATCATTACATTCTTTAGGAAGAAAATACAAGAATTCATTTTTTTTGAATCCTTAATAATGATATCACATTAAACAGGTTTTCTCCATAAAAAATTCCATATTTACAATTATTTTAATTGTTCTTAATTTAAATATGGAATTTTTTCCATAGCATTTATATTAATAGAATTACACAAAATAGATTTTTAAACATATTCATCATTTTATCAAAGCTTTTCTGAAGAAGCTCATTCAAATGATTGTCAGAATATTATTTAATGTCTTCCTCTGAATGCCTTAAAGTGATTAAACCATTAAATTAAAAAAAAAACAAACAAGAAAGACAAATAAAAAAAGGCTAGTTTATTTTAAAAGTAAAATCAACTTATTTTTGATAACATATTTCTCTATTTATACATTTATTTATTTTTTTGATATTGTTTTTGCCATTTAAGAAATTTAAATCAGTCTTATTAATAGAAGATACAGAAGGAATGAAGAAGCGGAAAATATTTTTTTACATTTTTTGAGAATGCTGTTTTAATATAGCCATTACATCGAGAGATTTATTATTGGCTGCTGGTTATGCATTTATTTATTACCATTCTTGTGGAAATTAATGACAGAAATGTTACTGTCTTATACTAAATAATATTGCATTTAATTTTTTTCTTAAAATGTGAGATTCCTGCATAATGCCTTTTCTTTAAACAAGTGATGCTTTAGGAAGGAAAATGGTTCATGAAATAATAATATTAAATGTTTTCAGGTTTGAATTATAGGGAAAAAGTTCTTTCATAGTCTTCCTTTAATTTTCACAAAGACAGCTATTATATGTTGCTTTTTATTTATTTATTTGTTTTCATATTGTATGGTTGACATATGGGATAAGGCACTAACTCTCTTTGCTTTTGATGTTATATCGTTCCTTTTATTTTTGATGTTCTTAAAAAAAATTATTTTTTTTACAAATGTGCACTGAGTAAAACTAGACGGTTACATAGTTAAGAACTATTTAGATTTTGATTCTTTGACATGACTTTATAGTAAAGTTGTATTTTTATGCATAACCAATATCACATTTTAGCAAAGGCAAAAAGGTAAATTTTGTTATACATCTGACATACCATATATAGATTTAATTTATTGAGCAATTAAAAGTTATCTTCAGGTTTGTTTTCCTTAAAGGAAAATAAGTACAGTATTGTTTTTGTATTACTTATTGCCAATTAGACACCTGTTTTAAAATCACAAGTCTTTTTATTTCGTTAGGGAAATCTTACTCCTTTAAAAAAATTTAGTGTATTCAGTAGGCTGCACTTAAAGTAAATAAAAAGTAATTATTATGACATTTCATAATATTGGAGTTCTAGGGTTGGCAATCCTACTTACACATGACTTAATTTTAATAAAGGCAAATTTATGTTGTTTAAACAAAAGTATACAGTTTATAAACATTACATATCTAGTGGAGATTTATTTTGCATGGCCAAGCATATTGTTAACTTATCTGCAGACTGTTGATGTGCAAACATTTGTAAAAACGCTTTTTTTTTTTCAAAAAACATCAAAAATTTGGGAAATAATTTCATTTTGCTTCATTTTGTATTGTATATATTGTATTAAAATTTAATACTTTTACTGCTACATCATTTACAAAAAATGATACTGTTGTTTGATGAATGACATGGCAGTCAAAGTGTTAAGTATTGGGTGTAAGTAAGTATTAAAAAGTCCAAATAATTGTATACTGTTAAAAGAGGACATTTCTTCCCATTAAATATCTTTTATAGGAAATGATTATTTAACACCCATTTCATGGCAGTTATTAACTCTCCATAGAAGTGCTGCATGTTTTTAAAATTTTTACTAACAGATATTCTCTGTTAAAAATCTCTAAGTCATTGGTAGAAAAAATATACATATATACCTACTTCATGTACCATAAGAATGTCAGAAACACATTAATTTTCTACTGAAAATGTGCATGTGTTTAAGAAGATTTTTATTTAAGTGTTCACTACATGCACCTAAAGGTTTAAAACTGCATTATAAGTGCCTTGCACATACATTTAGAGTTCTTTTAGCATAGAGTTAATCTAATGTTAGTTTTACTTGTTTGTTAATTGTTTTACTTCATCCCCCTCTTCTCCATGTTTAACCAAAGCATGTTTTGCACAAAGATTAAATAATTATTGTTGTTTGAATTATTGTTTTCTTTTTATTACCATTAAGTTTTAAAAAATTTAAGTATTTTTTTCAAGAAAATTTGTATTATGAAATTGCTTCATATATCTTAGTTAAGTTTTATGATATTGTGTTTTGTTGTTTCCAGAATATTTGTTCATATCCTTCATAATGCTGTGCATGTCATCTGTTATTCAGTCTGTTATTTCATCCTCTTACTTTGCATCAAAGCATCCAGTTTTCTTTATTTTTTAAAAAAAATTTAGTTTCTGTTAATTTATTTATTTTTCTTTGAACAAAGTAAATGCATATTTCTATTTATCTTCTTTTGCTTCTTAATTGGTTTTTGGAAGAGTTGGATAAAGGGTCAATCACTTAAACTAATTTTTGGAATATTGGGGTAACAAAATCTAATTTAAATATAGCATATAGCAAAAAAAAAAAAAAAATAAAAAAAAAAAAAATAAAAAAAAAAAAATAAAAAATGAAAAATTTTATATCCGTTTGTTATTCAGAGTAAAGTTTTCATATAAACCTTCATTCATATTTTTATGTCCAATTCTTCCACAATCCTGATTGCAAGATTTTTTTCCTGTCATATTGCATCACTTCAGTTTTTGTTTTTTTTTTAATTCATTAACACAATTTAACATTAAGAATAATTTTAAATTCTTTTTTAACTCTTATCTTATTATAAGAGCACTTTGATCAATGTCAATTTTTCTTCACTTGCAAAGAATATTTAACTTTACTGTTTGTGGTGTACTGGCACATATTTATTCCGTTGATATTACTAATGTTATGATGATACTCAACTTAATTTTGAAATATTTTGTATATGTCTGTTTTCCTTTTGGTTGAAAAAACCAAAAGCTGGATGGTTGTGATTATTATGTAAATGTTTTGTTAATTTGTCTACTAAGATAGCACAGCATTTTGTTCTTTTTGATAATTTTACTAGTTGTTACATGTGATTGTTGGTCTTTTTTTAATTTATAAGATCCCAATTGTATTTTTTGCTTTTTATTATATTCTTAATATATAAATGTATTATTATTACTATTCTTTTTTTGATAATTCTTTGGTAATCCAACTTCATCTTTTAATTTTTGTGTGATTTTATATCTGTATGAGTTTGGATTCATGTTATATGATTTAACTTTACAGATCATTTCTCATTTTCTTTTGAAATCGAATAAAAACATAGTGAATCATGAAATTAATTTTATTTCTTTTCTGTTCAGTGATACTCATGCTCATTTCTTTCATTTTTATTAATGCTTTGAGCTTGGCATAGAAACAAAGACCTCTGCAACATAAAAATTGACTTCCTCTGAATTATAATTTAAAAAATATGTATATATATATATTTTATGGGCTATATTTTATCCATCCCAGGTTTTTCTGTAATATTATTAAAAGTTTCAGAAAAGAGTATACATTTCATTTTTAATACTGTATACAGTTTATTCAGATGAATCTCATGTATTTACAAATCTGTTGCTCTTAATAAGATTTATTACAAACATTTTATTTATATTTAATACCTTTTCATATTTCATTAACATATTTCATCTATTTCTTCCATTAAAAATTTTGATGGAAGTTAGTGAACTTTTTTTTTAATACTTGAACTACATTACATGTATTAACTGTTAAATTAATTTATTTTATTCTTGCTTATTTGCAATGATGTTTGATAAATATAAAATTGAATAAATTAAAAATTTTAAGGCATTTTGGAGGAAGAAGCTTTAGGATGTTTTTAATTTTGAAAATTAAATTTTAATATGCTTTAACAGCTAACTTTCGTTTGATGTTAAATGAATTCAAAAGTGGTGCAACAGTAAAGTTTTAACTGATCATTTAACTATTGCTAAGCCTATGCAAAACAATGTAACAAATATTAAAAGGATTTAATAACTCTCTTGTATTCTCTTGTATTGTCTAAAAATCTTATAATTCATTCTTTAATTCTTCACACACACACACACACTATTCTCATTGTTGTGTGTTATTTGGCAAATTTATCAGTAATAATCCATCTCTTATTGTCAGCTGCATCATTTGTATATTCTTCAAGTTCATTATTTTGCATACAAATTATCATTGAATCATGAAGTTTATAAATGCTTATGAAATAAATAATTATTACCATATTTACCATCATATAAGATCTTGACCACCCATATTATAATTTGAATTTTTATGTATAGTAAATTTATATTTAAGATTTGTCAAACATACATTGTAAATTTGGGAAGATTTACCCTATACCCTTCATTATAGGTGTATGTTATTGCTTTATATTGGATAAATGACATTACTTTTTTAACTGAATTATAAAAACTCTAATTTTTAAAAACTTGATTTTACTCAACAAGATGTTCATATTCTGTGAAATCTTTATGAAAATCAGGAGAGTCAGAAAATTTTTCCTGAATAAAAATTTAAAATTGAGAAAATTACTTATGTGAAATTTTAAAAAAAATAATAAATTTTTGGTTATGATGGAAACCAGAAATATTAAAGAATTGATCATTTTGGAAAGTTGTGTATGAAAAGTGATTTCTAAATATTTGTCTTGTATATAATAATCTAGGAAAATTCAGTCTTATAATAATGTAAACATGGTAATAATTTAAAATTATGGTTTTGTTTTAGCTAAATATAAGCATGCAAGTAAATAATATTTCATTTAAATTTGTGTAGTCTTGGTCATTTTTTTATTTTTTGATATGCAGATTATGTTAAATTATATTAAAAATTTACTTATGACACTTTTAAATTACTGGTACTATAGATTCAGACTGTACTGACATTATTTTGAAAAATTTTTTCCCTTATCAATAGACAACAGAAGCATTCATTTATCTCTGAGAAATATCTCATCATTTCGTATTTCTTCATTTGAGAAAAATTTTGTGTGCCTTTGATTTCCTCTTAAATAGCTTTTGGCATTTGAAACATTAGAGCATAGAGAACATAAATAATATAATGATGGACCATTGTAAACAAATGCATTGAACAATTATGATCTGGAAATTGAGAGGGTAGGAGAAGTATCACTATCTAGAAAACTATATACAGCCTAGAGTGTTATGGCACAGGTCCTATAGCTCTCGTAATAATCAAATCATAGTTTCGATCCTGCAATGTAATGGATATTTGTGTTTGTTCTTTCTAATCCCTACTAACAGCCTCCAATCTTCCTTTGGCTAGCATAGAGACATATTGGGCAACTTCCCTTCAAATTAACTATGCTTTGTGCATTGACAAAAATTTGAAGGAGACCTCGTCTGCAGTGGATAGATGATGGTTGTAAATGATGATATACATGTATGAAGGTTTATCATAAAGTCCTTACAATTACCATGATGAAAGAGAGCCCCAGGCACATGCAAAAAAAGAGTGGTCAGTTGTTCTCAACATAAGTCCCATCTGTGGATATACATTTCTCAATGATGAATCAGTTGCTGGATTTCCTTATTGTATAATTCCAGTGTTTGGACCTAGAGGAAAAGCTGCACCTCAAAGATTAGTTCCTTCTATCCATTGTGATGAGGTCGTAGAAAAGGTCATCCAAGTGTTGTATTGCATCATCAAGTTAGCAATTGTGTCTTTGTGGCATTTCTGGAATGGATTGAGCATATGTGGCATTTAGCTTGGATTATGTTTGCAAGATGATACAAAAGTGGGTGGCAGAGGTACATGATCAGTTCCACTGTGTTCTTCGATATTCGAATACCAGAGCTTTCACTTGCTGCACGATTTGTGGTTCCTCACTGTTACAAGGCTGCTTAGGTGGTCTTCCAGGCTAATCTGGCCAATTTAGACATGTCACTGCCACATGACCACAACTTCACTTGCTGGACCATTGCCCTCGATATATGCACTTCAACTTTGCATTGTTTTCTTTTAGATGCAGAAAACATATCTTAGCCTGCACCAGAATTTTTCCAATGGGCTGCATCTTCTTAATTTAGTTTGCCTGCAACAAATCAATAAATTGCAATATGGGTTAAATAGGTTTGGCCATCTCTGCAGGAATATGGTCACATGTCCCATTGTTACTTCACTGCTGCCATGGTGTTTTTAAGATTATGACTGACCCTCACTTATATATTAATCAGACTTACTGCAAAAAATTACTTGATTTATTTCATGAAATAAGTATGAAATTAATTATTCATCCTGTTAATATTCTTGAATATTTATCTGCATTATTAGAAAGATGATATCAATTTTTGTTTCAATTTATACTTGTAATATTGCCAAAAATCTGACAAAAGCAAAGAAAATTTTTTTAAATCATAGGATAATTTTCAGTATAGTTTCCTTTTATTTATATTTGAAAAATGAAAAATGGCCAAGATTGTTTTAATAGCACATTTCCCTCTTTTTTTTTTTTATTTTCTTGATAAAGTTTTATGTTATACTTTCCTAATATTTTTATTTCTTTTAAATAAAAATCAGATCCGTCACAACTTTCAGAACTTTTGGCCAAATCCATAGTGGATGCTCACACACGTACGTGTTTATACAGCACAGAGCATGTTATGGAAATGATGCGGAAACCACCAGATCTCACAAAAATACTTTACTACAAAAACCTTGTAAGGTTTATTTTTACATATCCAATTTTTATAAAAACAGTGTTATCTGAATTTTATATTTTCCAGGGATAGAAAAGGGAAATGGTATGAAATGGGGGAAAACAAAAAGGATAAAAAAAAAAAAGTTAAATAGAATGCATTGCTGTTTATTTATTTATTTGTATATTTAAGCATTTCATATGTGCATGTTAACAATGATCATAGGTTATAAATTTTAAAATAAATATTATTAGTATAGCCCAAAATCTTGTCATGCCACCAAAACGCACATACAACTTATATATACTGTTCTGTTAAGTTTGTTTTACATGTGCAAATTCATGTGCTTAAAGTGCATTTTAAAAATCAGTTTACTGACGAAATCATTTGTGACCTAAAATTTGGGCTTTTTCATTTTTATGTACAGTGTATTATAAATTCAGGATAATTTAGGTAAGTATTAATTAAATATTCAGAGCCAAAGAATTTAATCTATATTATGAGAAAGTGTAAAATAAGAAAACATAAAATCTGGATAATACTGTATTTATGTAGTCATTAAAAGATGTTTTTATTAAGAAAGTATATCCTATTCTGCTATAAGTTACCAAATATATCCAATCAATGTTATTTTGTAAAATAAAAATTAAGCAAAAAACTGTGGAATGGAACAACCAAAATCGGAGGGAACCTCTTGTGGATTAGAGGTTCCCTCCGATTTTGGTAATGTAAAATGTTTAATATTAATAAAATTGAATCTTTTCAGTCAATTTATTAAGCAAATTGCATTTTACAAAATAGTACAGTAAAAGCCCTTTACTCCAGCACCAATATTACCACATTGCCGCTATATAATCTAAATTGCTGAATTATCTTGTGTGAATTCCACTATTCTCAAGAAACACAAAAATTGTGTCAGTTTAAAAAAGAACAGATTGGGTCCTTTTCATAAGAAAAATTGCTAAATATATATAAGTATAGTTCTGGAAAATTCATTGTTCTCCTTCATCATTTTTTTTACAGCTCGGTGAAATGTCGAAACACAACTGGATGTAAAAAATCTTGTGTAATATTATAATCCTGTACTTAATTACATGGGCAGTTAATGAAATTAAAACTAGCTGGGTGGAATGCCCATTCATATGAGCATGGGTCATATATTGATGAGACAATGTGGAGGCAGTTTATGCTAGAAAAAAAATTAGTTGCACTTTAGCGATCTACCAGGTTAGTTTATTCATTATTACACAAGATTTAGAGACAGATTTTAAGGACTAAGCCTGTAGTTTTAAGAGAAAGGCAGAGAGAAAGTTATATTTGGTGGAAGAAATGCAATATTGGTTAGGTCTAAGAATTTTATTTATGATGTGGTTGAAATTGTGGCTTTGTGTAGGCTTCTGAAGTGTTGGCTTAAATTAATTACTCAATATTTTTCGTATTATTATTATTATTATTATTATTATTATTATTATTATTATTATTATTATTTAATTCTCCAGGTTACTCCTTGTTCTGCGTCTGTTATTATTAGCTTCATTATTTCTATTATTATCACTGCTTTTAGGTCCCTTTCAATCATTTTTTACCAATTTTTTTTTTTTTTTTTTTTTATACTTAATTT